>JAJHIY020000264.1:4357500-4362591 GCA_022114975.2 Lampris megalopsis | reverse complement strand
CACGACACGACGATGTTTTGTTTCCCAGTTTGCCCTTCCAGATGGAGACATGGACGCCAGGAGGAAGACTCGCCGTGTGTGTCCTTCCTCCTGGTCACCGCATTAGAGATCCCCACTAGTCTCTCTCTCTCTCCCCCCCCCTCTGTATCTCTCTCTCTCTCTCTCCCTCTCTGTATCTCTGTATCTCTCTCTCCCTCTCTGTATCTCTGTATCTCTCTCTCTCCCTCTCTGTATCTCTCTCTCTCTCCCTCTCTGTATCTCTCTCTCTCTCCCTCTCTGTATCTCTCTCTCTCTCTCTCTCTCTCTCTCTCTCTCTGTATCTCTCTCTCTCCCTCTCTGTATCTCTCTCTCTCTCTCTCTCTCTCTCTCTCTCTCTGTATCTCTCTCTGTATCTCTCTCTTCAGTGTCTTTTCTCACTCCTCTCTCTCGCTCGCTCGCCCCATCTTCTCACCTATCACCTCCTTCAGGTCATGTGACAGATGGCGACGCCAGAGGAGCTCAAGTGGAGGTGAGCCACTTCGAGGTGAACAGAGACGGAGGAGTGGGTGCAATATATTTGTCTCTCTGCTGCAGGAAGCGGAGCGGTGAGAGCGGGCAGGAGAAGGAGGAGGTCAGATTTATTCACTTATCAACGCTAAGAAACGGCAGAGGAGCCGAAGGTCTCTTGTTATAACCTCCTATGACCTCCTGTGTGGCAGTCACAACTCAGAAGTCCTTTCCTTCAACAAAATGGGTGTTGATGCTGAACGTGTTGACGTTGCGGTTAGACTGGTATAAACTGGTTTAAACTAGTTTTATGAACCGAAGACTGGTATAAACTGGTTTAAACTAGTTTTATGAACCGAAGACTGGTATAAACTGGTTTAAACTAGTTTTATGAACCGAAGGCTGGTATGAACTGGTTTAAACTAATTTTATGAACCGAAGACTGGTATAAACTGCTTTAAACTAGTTGTATGAACCGAAGGCTGGTATGAACTGGTTTAAACTAGTTTTATGAACCGAAGACTGGTATAAACTGGTTTAAACTAGTTTTATGAACCGAAGGCTGGTATGAACTGGTTTAAACTAGTTTTATGAACCGAAGACTGGTATGAACTGGTTTAAACTAGTTTTATGAACCGAAGGCTGGTATGAACTGGTTTAAACTAGTTTTATGAACCGAAGACTGGTATAAACTGCTTTAAACTAGTTTTATGAACCGAAGGCTGGTATGAACTGGTTTAAACTAGTTTTATGAACCGAAGACTGGTATAAACTGGTTTAAACTAGTTTTATGAACCGAAGGCTGGTATGAACTGGTTTAAACTAGTTTTATGAACCGAAGACTGGTATGAACTGGTTTAAACTAGTTTTATGAACCGAAGGCTGGTATGAACTGGTATAAACTAGTTTTATGAACCGAAGACTGGTATGAACTGGTTTAAACTAGTTTTATGAACCGAAGACTGGTATGAACTGGTATAAACTAGTTTTATGACCCGAACTGTGACGTCATCGGTCCTGTCCCTTTATGAGATTAAAACTGTTCCTTCAGTTATTTCTTTTGGGGAAAATCTACCCCATGTGAAAAGTAAGTAGGTAGATATAATTGTAACCTACAAAAAGACTGTTGCAGTACAACCGCGGCTCGAATCCCGCAGCGGGCGGAAATATGCTGGGCTACACTGGTGGCAGCGGCGGGATCCGGAAGTGCCTGGAAGCATGCAGATCCCCGGAAGTCTTTTCGGACCTCGGGAATAACGAAGCGCGGGGGGGCGCTTCCGGGAGAAGGTGATTACTGTAACCTACAGAAAGACCAGTGGGTCCTTCTGTAGGTTACATAACTGTAGAAAGAACCTCCCAGGCCGAGGTGACCAACTGATCCCAGACTCCAGTCACCTTTAATTACTGTCATTTTACTGTTCTCTAGTATACGGGATCAGTCAGGGTCCGGGTTAACAACAGCCGCCATCGCTGCGGTGCCCTCACAGGAAACTGTAAACTCCACTGTGGTGACCCCTGACCCCTGTGAAACAGGGAACAAGCTGAAAGAAGAACAGTAAGCAAACATACAACAGGATTCATCCTCTGCATGTAATCATCCTACGGCACAGCAGCAGTGAGCAGCTGCAGCACCCGGCGACCAAGTCCAGTTCTTTCCATTGCCTTGCTCAGGGGCACAGGCAGGAGTATTAACCCTAACGTGCATGTCTTTTGATGTTGGGAGGAAACCAGAGAAACCGGGGGAAACCCACGCAGACACGGGGAGAACATGCAAACTCCACACAGGAAGTAGCTGGGATGGCCTGGGGTTTGAACCCAGGACCTTCTTGCTGTGGCGCAACAGAGCTAACCACTGGGCCACCGTGCTGCTCCCTGGTCAGTCGATGTGTCCATTCACGTGTAAAGCAGTAAAAGTAAGCCTATTCCAAAATATCTGGAAAACTTACGACTCAAAACTAAGAGCGACTCTTTCAGGTCAGTCAGAGGATGGACTCAAAAGACGGCACTAGTATCTGTGCATCTTACTGACGGAAGCGTTACGTGTGAACAGGGAAACCACCACCGCTGCCGAAGAAAATCATGACAATCAAGTCCGCAAGTTCAAGTCAACTGAACGTAAGTTCGGAAGCGGCTAATGACTCCAAATCCACAGTACATGTATTCCTGCTAGCTCCTGTCAGTGCAGACAGTGAGCGGGGAGGCTAACTACCGGCTCCAGTCTGTTAGCTACCGGCTCCAGTCTGTAAACTACCGGCTCCAGTCTGTTAGCTACCGGCTCCAGTCTGTAAACTACCGGCTCCAGTCTGTAAACTACCGGCTCCAGTCTGTTAACTACCGGCTCTGTTAGCTACCGGCTCCAGTCTGTTAGCTACCGGCTCCAGTCTGTAAACTACCGGCTCCAGTCTGTTAGCTACCGGCTCCAGTCTGTTAGCTACCGGCTCCAGTCTGTAAACTACCGGCTCCAGTCTGTTAGCTACCGGCTCCAGTCTGTTAACTCCAGTCTGTTAGCTACCGGCTCCAGTCTGTTAGCTACCGGCTCCAGCCTGTTAGCTACCGGCTCCAGTCTGTTAACTCCAGTCTGTTAGCTACCGGCTCCAGTCTGTTAGCTACCGGCTCCAGTCTGTTAACTCCAGTCTGTTAACTACCGGCTCCAGTCTGTTAGCTACCGGCTCGAGTCTGTTAACTCCAGTCTGTTAGCTACCGGCTCCAGTCTGTTAACTCCAGTCTGTTAACTACCGGCTCCAGTCTGTTAGCTACCGGCTCGAGTCTGTTAACTCCAGTCTGTTAACTACCGGCTCCAGTCTGTTAGCTACCGGCTCGAGTCTGTTAACTCCAGTCTGTTAACTACCGGCTCCAGTCTGTTAGCTACCGGCTCCAGTCTGTTAGCTACCGGCTCCAGTCTGTTAACTCCAGTCTGTTAACTACCGGCTCCAGTCTGTTAGCTACCGGCTCCAGTCTGTTAACTCCAGTCTGTAAACTACCGGCTCCAGTCTGTTAGCTACCGGCTCCAGTCTGCTAACTATCGGCTCCAGCCTGTTAACTCCAGTCTGTTAGCTACCGGCTCCAGTCTGTTAGCTACCGGCTCCAGTCTGTTAACTCCAGTCTGTTAGCTACCGGCTCCAGTCTGTTAGCTACCGGCTCCAGTCTGTTAACTCCAGTCTGTTAACTACCGGCTCCAGTCTGTTAGCTACCGGCTCCAGTCTGTTAGCTACCGGCTCCAGTCTGTTAACTCCAGTCTGTTAACTACCGGCTCCAGTCTGTAAACTACCGGCTCCAGTCTGTTAGCTACCGGCTCCAGTCTGCTAACTATCGGCTCCAGCCTGTTAACTCCAGTCTGTTAGCTACCGGCTCCAGTCTGTTAGCTACCGGCTCCAGTCTGTTAACTCCAGTCTGTAAACTACCGGCTCCAGTCTGTTAGCTACCGGCTCCAGTCTGTTAGCTACCGGCTCCAGTCTGTAAACTACCGGCTCCAGTCTGTTAGCTACCGGCTCCAGTCTGTAAACTACCGGCTCCAGTCTGTTAGCTACCGGCTCCAGTCTGTTAGCTACCGGCTCCAGTCTGTTAGCTACCGGCTCCAGTCTGCTAACTATCGGCTCCAGTCTGTTAGCTACCACCTCCAGTCTGTTAGCATACAAGTGTGTAATGGTGAACATACAGGTGTGTAGTGGTGTACATAAAGGTGTGTAGTGGTGTACATACAGATGTGTAATGGTGAACATACAGATGTGTAGGCTTTAGTTTTTGTCTCAAATAGCTTAAAATGGTTAATTCAGCTGCCGGAATTAAAAATAATACCTTCCGGGGGGCGTGGCTTATCATATGGTCGTGAAACATGTTTTTCTTTGTGAAATCTGTTGTAAAATGGCAGTTTAAAACCGTTTTAAAAAACACTTTCGGGGGGCATGCCCCCCCTATAGGTTTTTGTCCCCCCCCCCATTTAAAACTCTCTCCTACGCCCTTGGTCACACGGTCTCACCATCCCACTTATGACACCAATGTAGCGAATTCGGGAGGCACCCGGGACGCGAACCCGGGTCTCCCGCACCATGAGCGGCCACGTTAACCAGTCGACTAAAGGGTCCGGCCTGTTAGCCGAGCGCTAGCGAGTCAAGTCATGCGTGGTGATTACACAGCTACTGTATAAGTCTGCTGTTAAGCAGCACCATGAAGGTGGCGCTGCTGCTGCTCCTCTGATGTAGAGACACCGTGACAGCACCGCTGATTCGTGGAAAGTGCAGGAATTGTCGTTTCTGGAGTGTGTCAGAACTCCACGTAGACCGATCCTGCCCACATGCCATGGATGTGCGTCTCCTGTTGGTTAGCTGCTGGTCTTGCGTAGCCTGGTTCCATTTATTCAGTGTAAGTCAAGCAGTTCAAATAGTCGCCATATTCAACAGACACGTCGATCAGCAAGATGGCGGACTATAGCAGCTGGACTAGAGCAAGTGGCTCCAGGCGGTTTCACCGCTTCCAGTGTGACCTCACCTGAACCGCTGTGCCGGGCCAGCCCAACCCGGAACGTGGTTCAGAAAATCTTAGATACAGGTTAGTCAGTTGTGAAGCTCCACGTGGACTCGTGTGTCCTTGTCTGCGGCGATGACCTCC
>JAJHIY020000264.1:4327500-4355000 GCA_022114975.2 Lampris megalopsis | reverse complement strand
CTCTTCCGTCCAGGGAGGTCTGTGTTGCTTCAGCAACGCACCGCGACAACAGCCCGCGCGAGGGACGCAACAAGTGAGCGAATGAAAGAAACCCAGGAGAAAGACACACACACCTCCTTCCTTCTCCTCACGAGCAGACGGAACTCCTCCCTCCGTGTGTGATCCCCGCCCCTACCACAGGAGGGGGTGCTGTGGGGTGTATAAGCTTTAACGCTAACAACGGAGACCACTACCCGACACCAGCAGGTGGGACTCCAGCCTACCCGAGATGACGCGGTCCCCATGGTGATGACACGGTCCCCATGGTGATGATGCGGTCCCCATGGTGATGACGTGGTCCCCATGACGTGGTCCCCATGGTGATGACGTGGTCCCCATGACGTGGTCCCCATGGTGATGACGTGGTCCCCATGACGCGGTCCCCATGGTGATGACGTGGTCCCCATGGTGATGACGTGGTCCCCATGACGTGGTCCCCATGGTGATGACGTGGTCCCCATGACGCGGTTCCCATGGTGATGACGTGGTCCCCATGGTGATGACGTGGTCCCCATGGTGATGACGCGGTCCCCGTGGTGATGACGCGGTCCCCATGGTGATGACGCGGTCCCCATGACGCGGTCCCCATGGTGATGACGTGGTCCCCATGGTGATGACGTGGTCCCCATGACGCGGTTCCCATGGTGATGACGTGGTCCCCATGGTGATGACGTGGTCCCCATGACACGGTCCCCATGGTGATGACGCGGTCCCCATGGTAATGACGCGGTCCCCATGGTGATGATGTGGTCCCCATGGTGATGACGCGGTCCCCATGGTGATGATGTGGTCCCCGTGGTGATGACGCGGTCCGCATGGTGATGACGTGGTCCCCGTGGTGATGACGCGGTCCGGTGGAGTCAGAGCAGGTTTCCTCCCGATGTCTGAGGATGAACCCACCGGGGAGTCAAGGTTGCCCAGCAACCATGTCCGGCTGGTTCCGGGCCTGGCTGTGGCGTGCTAGTCTGGCAGGGGGACTCTCCTGGCCTGCAGGTCTTGGCAGCAGTCTGCGGTTGGAGGTGATGGGGTCTCTGCTGCGCTGGTCTGTTGGGCCAGCGTCCTAACATCCACCACACACGTGGTGGATGTTAGGACGCGGCTCAGGAAGTTCTGTCGGCCAGACGCCACGGTACCACACGGCACGCTCCCCCTCCCTCCCTCTGCTGGGAAGCCGCCGAGGCCCCGCCCACTCGGGGGGACACACACACACACACAACTCACTGAGGGGGACACACACACAACTCACTGAGGGGGAGACACACACAACTTACTGAGGGGGACACACACACAACTCACTGAGGGGGACACACACACAACTTACTGAGGGGGACACACACACAACTTACTGAGGGGGAAACACACACAACTTACTGAGGGGGAAACACACACAACTTACTGAGGGGGAAACACACACAACTTACTGAGGGGGAAACACACACAACTTACTGAGGGGGAAACACACACAACTTACTGAGGGGAAAAGATACAAAACTTACTGAGGGGAAAAGACACACAACTTACTGAGGGGGAAACACACACAACTTACTGAGGGGGAAACACACAACTTACTGAGGGGGAAACACACACAACTTACGGTGTGGGAAACACACACAACTTACTGAGGGGGAAACACACACAACTTACTGAGGGAAAAAGATACAAAACTTACTGAGGGGGAAACACACACAACTTACTGAGAGGGAAAGACACACAACTTACTGAGGGGGACACACACAACTTACTGAGGGACACACACACAACACTTACTGAGGGGGACACACACGCAACTTACTGAGAGGGACACACACGCAACTTACTGAGGGGGAAACACACACAACTTACTGAGGGGGCAACACACAACTTACTGAGGGGGAAACACACACAACTTACTGAGAGGGAAAGACACACAACTTACGGTGGGGGAAACACACACAACTTACTGAGGGGGACACACAACTTACTGAGGGACACACACACAACACTTACTGAGGGGGACACACACGCAACTTACTGAGGGGGAAACACACACAACTTACTGAGGGGGCAACACACAACTTACTGAGGGGAAAACACACACAACTTACTGAGGGGAAAAGACACACAACTTACTGAGGGGGAAAGATACACAACTTACTCAGGGGAGAAGACACACAACTTACTGAGGGGAAAAGACACACAACTTACTGAGGGGAAAAGACACACAACTTACTGAGGGGAAAAGACACACAACTTACTGACGGGAAAAGACACAACTTACTGAGGGGAAAAGACACAACTTACCGAGGCAAAAAGACACACAACTTACTGAGGGGAAAAGACACACAACTTACTGAGGGGGAAAGACACACAACTTAATGAGGGGAAAAGACACAACTTACCAAGGCGAAAAGACACACAACTTACTGAGGGGAACAGACACACAACTTACTGAGGGGGAAAGATACACAACTTACTCAGGGGAAAAGACAGACAACTTACTCAGGGGAACAGACACACAACTTACTGAGGGGGAAAGATACACAACTTACTCAGGGGAAAAGACAGACAACTTACTGAGGGGAAAAGACACACAACTTAATGAGGGGAAAACACACACAACTTACTGAGGGGGAAAGACACACAACTTACAGAGGGGAAAAGACACACAACTTTCTGAGGGGAACAGACACACAACTTCCAGAGGGGGAAATATACACAACTTAGTCAGTAGGAAAGATACACAAGACCCACAGGGTTAAGAATGAAAGTGGCCTGCTCACCTCGGCGAGGGAAAAGGAGAAATGCTGTAAGAAAAGCAGAAAACCAAGAAGCGACACCAAGACAAACCCTAGAAAGGGAACTACTCACGGCTTCCACACGGTTAGAACCAAGTCCAGTCAGTCTCATTTGTACAGCCCAACATCACCAGTACACACGTGCTTCAGGGGGCTTCACGGCAACACAACATCCTGTCCTTAGACTCTCTCGTATACGCACGGCCATGTAGCTCGGGCAGCTGAACGAGGCGGGGTTGTTGTCTCAATGTATAAATCTGTTTTCAGTCGGACCTCTAGACGTGAATCTGAATTCCAGTCTTTGGAGGCTCTTGTTCTGGGTCCATCTCCCTCAGCCATGAAGAGACTCGGCTCAGTCCAGATTGTCCTACTCTATCAACCTCCTGGTGGTTTGCTTTGAGAGTGTTGATGGAGACGTATAGAGGAGGCCAGAAGGAGGCACATTGGGTCTTTGTAGATTTAGAGAAAGCTTATGACAGAGTGCCGAGAGAGGAGGTGTGGTATTGTATGAGGAAGTGGGGAGTGGCAGAGAAGTATGTAGGAGTGGTGCAGGATATGTATGAGGAAGTGTGACAGTGGTGAGGTGTGTGGTTGGAATGACAGATGGGGTCAAGGTGGAGGTGGGATTACATCAAGGATCGGCTCTGAGCCCTTTCTTGTTTGCAGTGGTGATGGACAGGTTGACAGACCAGATCAGGCAGGAGTCTCTGTGGACGATGATGTTTGCAGATGACATTGTGATCTGTAGTGCGAGTAGGGTGCAGGTGGAGGAGAGCCTGGAGAGGTGGAGGTATGCACTGGAGAGAAGAGGAATGAAAGTCAGTAGGAGCAAGACAGAATACCTATGCGTGAATGAGAAGGAGGACAGTGGAATGATGAGGATGCAAGGAGTGGAGGTGATGAAGGTGGATGAGTTTAAATACTTGGGGTCAACTGTCCAAAGTAACGGGGAGTGCAGTAGAGAGGTGAAGAAGAGAGTGCAGGCAGGGTGGAGTGGGTGGAGAAGAGTGTTAGGAGTGATGTGTGACAGAAGGGTACCAGCAAGAGTTAAAGGGAAGGTTTACAAGATGGTAGTGAGACCAGCTATGTTGTATGGTTTGGAGACAGTGGCACTGATGAAAAGACAGGAGGTGGAGCTGGAGGTGGCAGAGATGAAGATGATAAGATTTTCACTGGGAGTGATGAAGAAGGACAGGATTAGGAACGAGTATATTAGAGGGACATCTCAGGTTGGACGGTCTGGAGACAAAGCAAGAGAGACAAGATGGAGATGGTGTGGACATGTGTGGAGGAGAGATGCTGGGTATACTGGGAGAAGGATGCTGAATATGGAGCTGCCAGGGAAGAGGAGAAGAGGAAGGCCAAAGAGGAGGTTTATGGAGGTGGTGAGGGAGGACATGCAGGTGGCTGGTGTGACAGAGGAGGATGCAGAAGACAGGAAGAAATGGAAAAGATGATCCACTGTGGCGATCCTTAATGGGAGCAGCTGAAAGTAGTAGTAGTAGTAGTATATATATATATATATATATATATATATATATATATATATATATATAAATACCGCTTATCCTGCTCTCAGGGTCGCGGGGATGCTGGAGCCCATCCCAGCAGTCATTGGGTGGCAGGTGGGGAGACACCCTGGACAGGCTGCTGCTGTTTTCTGTTCCTTGTCAACCACCACCATCATGTCTGGTTGGTTAGCCAGCACCTGCTTGTCAGTCTGGAACTTGAAGTCCCACACGATCTTAGCCCTGCCATTCTCAACCACCAAAGTTGTTTCTCCCATTTGGACTTGGGGACTTCCAGTCTGTATTCAGTGCAGATGTTCCTGTACACTATCCCAGCCACGTGGTTATGCCTTTCAGTGTACACTTTCCCAGCTAGCATTTTACATCCTGCTACTAAGTGCTGGACTGTCTCAGGGGTGTCTTTGCACAGCCTTCATCTTAGGTCTTGCCTGGTGTGGTAGACCCCTGCCTCAACCAATCTGTTCCTGAGTGCCTGTTCTTGTGCTGCTATGATCAGAGCCCCTGTGCTGTCCGTCAGTCCAGCCTTGTCTAGCTACTGGTAGGATCATTTGATATCAGCTATGTCTTCTATCCGTTGATGGTACATCCCATGGAGGGGCTTATCTTCCATGATACCTCTTCTTCTTCTTCTTCCTCCATACTCTCTTTCTTCTGCTGCCTGAGGTACTCACTCAGTAGTTCATCCGGGGGGCCCCGTTGTACTCGTGGATGTTCCTTGTTTTCATTTGCCTGTGGAGTACCCAGGTACTTGTATCTGCCCTGTATGTCTGTTATCCTGCCATCTGGTAACTCAACCCCTTCAGTGCTCACCACCTTTCCTCTTTTTGACACCATTCGGTCGCACTTGTCCAGTCCGAATGACATCCCGATGTCGTTGCTGTAGATCCTGGTGAGCTGGATCAGTGAGTCAATGTCTCGCTCATTCCTGGCATACAGTTTGATGTCATCCATGTATGGGAGGTGGCTGATGGCAACTCCACTTCTGAACCGGTATCCATATCCACTCTTTGTGATGATCTGACTGAGGGGGCGCAGGCCTATGCAGAACAGCAGCGGGGACAGTGCATCATCACCTTGGTAGATGCCCCATTTGATGGTTACCTGTGTGATTGTCTTTGAGTTGGCGTCTAGTAGTTCTTCCACTCGCTCTCGCGTGTCTGAAACAGGCTAGACAGATAGCGAACAAAAACTCCCAACAAAACCGCTTTACAGGTCGTTTCTGTGAAACAAAACAAAAAAAAACACAAAAAAACAGTACAAAGCATATATCAATACACTGTACACAAAATGACACGACAATGTAAATAACTATGTATAAATGTTAATGTTCAATAACTTAATAAACATGGTGAGTAAATCAGGCCAACATACGAACTGTACAGCCGTTAGCCTAGCATAGACCTCCATAGCAATCAACCGAAAAGTGAAACCAATGACCAGCATGTGTAGTCTACATTCATCTGACAACTAAACAATGTTTTCCTTCCACAGAACCATTTCCCCATGACAACACTCATTATAACAACATTTTACATCTGTACGTACGAATTTATCAACCCCAAGGCTTAAACGAAAGGCGAGAACTGTTCCGTACGACCACTGTAGCGCGCTCTCCGTGCAACTGAAAAAACAAAATGGAGGATGAAAACGAAACTTAAGAAAAATAAGCACGACCTCAAATGTCCGCTACCAGTAACGCACCAGTAATGTAAACTAAACAGGGATCAGAACAGCCGCGATGAGTTCTTGATAAAGGCTTTTAATGTCCTGTTGGCTTTGTACATAGTGCCAGGTGTGGGGCACTGAACTGTAGGCTTTCTTGTAGTCAATCCAGGCTGTGCTCAGGTTGGGCTGTCTGGTCTTAAGAGTCTTGGGTGACTGCTCTGTCAACCAGTAGCTGATGCTTTGACCCTCTGGTGTTGTTCCCAATCCCTTTCTGAGTTTCACTCATGTATTGACTCATGTGTCCATTCAGCTTAGCTGCTATGATGGCTGACAGGATCGTCCATGTTGTGGCGAGGCAGGTTATCGGCCGGTAGTTTGAAGGTGTTGTACCCTTGTAGGGATCCTTCAAGATTAGTATTGTTCACCCATGTGTTAGCCAGTCAGGGTGAGTCCCTGATGTTAGCAGCTGGTTCATCTGTGTCGCCAGGCATCTATGTAGTGACATTAGCTTCTTCAAACAGTAGGCGTGAATAATGTCAGGGCCTGGTGTAGTCCAGCTCTTCATGTCTGAGACTTGCCGTTGGATATCGGCTACTGTGATGATAACTGGTTCTTGCTCTGGGATATTGCTGTGGTCTGCTCTTAGGCCCACGAGCCAGTGGACATTGGTGTTGTGTGATGACTCTTTTTCCCATATATCCTTCCAGTGTCGCTCGGTCTCTGTTCTGGGTGGGTCTGATGTTTTTCCCTTGTTAGTCTGCAGCTGGGAGTTCACTTTGGATGGTTCTTTGAGGAACAGGCCATCTATCATTTTGGCTTCTACTTCTCTAGTGTATCTCTTCAGCCTGGCAGCCAGAGCTGTGAGCCTTTGTTTGGCAGTTTCCAGGGCCTCACTTATGGACCTGTTGCTGTACTTTTTCAACCAGGGCCCGTTTTTCATCACACATTTCTGTACCTCTGTTAACTGGCTAACGCCTCTCTGTGCTGCTTTGATCTTGGCTTCCAGCCTTCTCTTCCATGAAGGGTACTGTTAGTGACCTGTGTTCTTAATCCTGTACTCAAGCATCTCCAGGAATACAGTTGCAGTAGCATATACAAGCTCACTGGTTTCTAATATGGTGGCAGTTGAGATGTTGCGTAAGGCTGTGTTCACATCCGCAAGCAGGGTTTATGATGGTACTTTGTCACTGAGTCATGAAAACTGTGTCCGGGGGTTGACTGTCTTTATTTTTACCATGACTCTCATTTGAACCTCAGAAACTGCAGCTGTCCTGGCTGGTATGATTGTTTCAGCCAGCTGGGGTCTGTCCTCATGTATTCCCTTCCTACTGGGCAGCCATTCGGGGTGCTGAACTGTATGGTCATCCTCTTGGAGCCTCTCCATTGCAAATTGTGACATTAGCTTCCTCCTATTGATGTTCGAGCATTGAGCCACTAGTTGCTTCTGGGTCAGTGTGGAAGTAGGTCTCCTACTGGTCCACAGTTCTCACATTTGCTTCATATAGCCCAGTCTCCAGGGATTTGCTGTTGTAGCAGCATTCTTTCAGTTCAAGGTTCTCGGCCCTTGTCTATGAATGTCTTGCTCCAGTAGCCTATTTCTCACCAGGTTACCCTGGTTCCCCAAAGCCTGACGCGGACCTTGTTAACCCGGGTCACGTCCAAGCTGGTATGACTATTCATGTTACTCTCACTCATATCTGAGGTCACTGGCTTGTATAGCATTAGGAGTCTAAGTCACGGACTCTTACTATATATATATATATATATATATATCAACACGGATACAGGAAAAAAGATTTAATACATTGCAGTACAGGCCTGTTTCGTGCATCTTGCAGTCATCGGCTGCTTTATATTCCGCTCCTCATTAGTTGAGCACCATTGATGGGTTCGGAAAAAAACGCTATATATATATATCTATATATATAGATATATATATATCTATATATATCTATATATATAGATATATATATAGATATATATATATATATAGAGAGAGAGAGAGAGAGAGAGAGAGAGAGAGAGAGATTCTGCACGTGCAGAAATTAAGTCATGTTGTGTTATGTCAAAAGGTCTATTTTACACATGGAGTCAGGTGGTGATTCAGCAGTGGTCGACCTCTTAAAGAACATGACAGGAAAGGGAAAGAACTTTCTTGACTAGAATTTTTGTTGTATGAATGTAAAATTTGTTTCTACTGATAAGATTTGAAAATGGTCTTTTGCACAGCGGCTAATAATGTATTTCCAGGGTATGAATGTGTGTGTATATGTTAGCTAGTGATAATACATACGTGGTGAACAACCTAAGATAAGTAATGTGAGCATATAAATGTTGTCTGCTATCCAGCACTTGTTTTAGGTGACATGTTCTGATACGAGCAACTAACCTAACCGCGAATTACAAATCTACTCACACATGGTTTTGTTCTGCAGTTGTGCAGCTTGATTCTGGGCATCTTCTCCAACTTCAGGTGAGATGAATGGTGGCGAGAGCGAAGATGTCTCTGTGGTGGGAGCTGCTGGAATCCAGATGGAGTTGATGTGAATGGCCAGCAGCTGTTCCGTTGGCAGGCAGGAGCGATGGCTGTGATGAAAACACCACTCCTCTCCAAAGACGAGAACACCACTTTGGACTTGAGAAAGTCAAGCCTCGAAATTAAACCAAAATCATTTTCAAAAGAAAATGGCAAAGAGACATTCAGAATGTTAAAATCATCATGCTTACAGCAAAACCAAAATAAAGTTAACTCCTGACCTGCTGCCTGCTAAAGCCAATCAGATCAAATCAAACTATAAAACCCCGCCCCCCAACCACAAACACTTCTTACTCAAATGTCAGCTCATGAATATTAATGAGGACTAGATCACTACTTCACAGTTCTTGAGACAGCAGACCACCAAAGTGGTGTCATCACTGGGCTTCTTTATTACCTGTGGTTCCAGTATTGCTTGGCCTACGGGAAACAGGAACATGAATCCTGGTTCCTGTTTACAAATCGTTTAGTCCTTGAAATATGTGAAGCCGAGACGTTAGAAACACCGTAGGGTGAATTCTTTAAACGTGTTTTCGACTTAATCCAACCTGAGCTGTCCCTCTAATATACTCCTTCCTAATCCTGTCCTTCTTCATCACTCCCAGTGAAAATCTTGTCATCTTCAACTCTGCCACCTCCAGCTCCACCTCCTGTCTTTTCATCAGTGCCACAAACCATACAACATAGCTGGTCTCACTACCATCTTGTAAACCTTCCCTTTAACTCTTGCTGGTACCCTTCTGTCACACATCATTCCTGACACTCTTCTCCACCCACTCCACCCTGCCTGCACTCTCTTCTTCACCTCTCTTCTGCACTCCCCGTTACTTTGGACAGTTGACCCCAAGTATTTAAACTCATATGCCTTCGTCACCTCCACTTCTTGCATCCTGACCATTCCACTGTCCTCCCTCTTGTTACGCATAGGTATTCCGTCTTGCTCCTACTGACTTTCATTCCTCTTCTCTCCAGTGCATACCTCCACCTCTCCTCCACCTGCACCCTACTCTCACTACAGATCACAATGTCATCCGCAAACATCATTGTCCACAGAGACTCCTGCCTGATCTTGTCCGTCAACCTGTCCATCACCACTGCAAACAAGAAAGGGCTCAGAGCCGATCCTTGATGGAATCCCACCTCCACCTTGAACCCACCTGTCATTCCAACCGCACACCTCACCACTGTCACACTTCCCTCATACATATCCTGCACCACTCCTACATACTTCTCTGCAACTCCCGACTTCCTCATACAATACCACACCTCCTCTCTCGGCACCCTGTCATATGCTTTCTCTAAATCCACAAAGACACAATGTACCTCCTTCTGGCCTTCTCTATACTTCTCCATCAACATTCTCAAAGCAAACATCACATCTATGGTGCTCTTTCCTGGCATGAAACCATACTGCTGCTGCTGATCATCACCTCTCCTCCTCTTAACCTAGCTTCTACTACTCTTTCCCATATCTTCATGCTGTGGCTGATCAACTTTATACCTCTGTAGTTGTTACAGTTCTGCACATCACCCTTGTTCTTGAAAATCGGTACCAGTATGCTTCTTCTCCACTCCTCAGGCATCTTCTCACTTTCCAGGATTGTGTTAAACAATCTAGTTAAAAACCCCACTGCCATCTCTCCTAAACACCTCCATGCCTCCACAGGTATGTCATCAGGACCAACTGCCTTTCCACTCTTCATCCTCTTCATAGCTGCCCTCACTTCCTCCTTGCTAATCCGCTGAACTTCCTGATTCTCTATCCCCACATCATCCAACCTTCTCTTTCTCTCATTTTCTTCATTCATCAGCCTCTCAAAGTACTCCTTCCACCTTCTCAGCACACTATCCTCGCTTGTCAGCACATTTCCATCTCTATCCTTGATCACCCTAACCTGCTGCACATCCTTCCCAGCTTGGTCCCTCTGTCTAGCCAATCGGTACAAGTCCTTTTCTCCTTCCTCAGTGTCTAACCTGTCATACAACTCACCATACACCTTTTCCTTTGCCTTTGCCACCTCTCTCTTTGCTTTACACTGCATCTCCTTGTACTCCTGTCTACTTTCTTCATCTCTCTGACTATCCCACTTCTTCTTTGCCAACCTCTTCCTCTGTATACTTTGTTGTACTTCCTCATTCCACCACCAAGTCTCCTTGTCTTCCTTCCTCTGTCCTGATGACACACCAAGTACCTTCCTAGCTGTCTCCCTCACTATTTCTGCAGTGGTTGTCCAGCCATCTGGCAACTCTTCACTACCACCCAGTGCCTGTCTTAACTCCTGCCTGAACTCCACACAACAGTCTTCCTTCTTCAACTTCCACCATTTGATCTTCGGCTGTGCCTTCACTCTCTTCCTCTTCTTGGTCTCCAAAGTCATCCTACAGACCACCATCCGATGCTGCCTAGCTACCTTCTCCCCTGTCACCACCTTGCAGTCTCCAGTCCCTTGTGCATTGTCAGTTGCTGGTAAAGAAGAGTTATGAATGATGGCATAAAAAGTAAACACACAACTTTTAATTTAAAGATAAATAAAAAAGGTGCTACATGATTTATTATGCTATGCTCAGAGTTTCAAGACATAAAAGTTAAATGTGATTATTGATTCTGGTCCGACTTTAACGTGGCGTCCTGCCAGAAATGAAAGCAGCGGCGCAGGCTGAACCATAAGTCATGAGCAAAGAATTATCTCGTTTATCATCCTTTTCTATCCCATACTGCACTCTGATCTGTAGTGGGCACGTTTTAGGAAGCATTTCTCTGCAAGAAGTGTTTTCACATGAAGAAAACGGCTCCTATTCACAGCAGATATGTTGGGAGGAACAGGAGCCATGCGGTTCTTTCCCCATAGTACCTGGAGGCACAGGAGCGATAGTGTTTTGATCAAGCTTAAGTGTTTGGCTAGGCCGGCCCCATCTGCAAATACTCCTTCTTCACACTGACTGTTTGTCATTACAGTAGCTGGTGCACAATACCATCGGGACGTCCACCTACAATGCTGTGCCATCCATCATGGAAATATGCCGCGGCTATTGTAAATTCATGATCATTCTCCCCTCCTCAGTAGCTCTAGGATGACAGGAGGACAATGAACATCTTCTCTCTCCTGCCTCTCTCTCCTCCCTCTCTCTCCTCCTCTCTCTCTTTCTCCCCTCCCCACCCCCCCCTCAGGGTAAGGTGCAGCCAGCCTGCTGTTCACTCGGCAGGATCCTGACAGACAGTTCTTTCCAGACTATTTTAGATGTGGAGCACCGGCCGGCGTGGTGTACGGGTGCAGCGTATCCCGGGGTGCTGAACCTCGGGCCTCCTGCCGCTGGAACGTGGTGACCTTTGACCCACGTCTTCTCCTCACACACTCTTTCTCCCTCTTCTGTCACACTGCACCTTCGTATCTGACAAAGGACAACTGACATGGAAATAACTTTTAACAACACATGTGACCTTTGTGTGTGTGTGTGTGTGTGTGTGTGTGTGTGTGTGTGTGTGTGTGTCCCTATCTGTATTTCCATACACAGAAACACCGTGGGTGGGTTCTCTCTACCAGAGAATAAAATAAAGTGGGCACTGCTACGTCTCTTAAAGTCATACGGTGATGTTTATATTTACTAGCATCATGATATTCATTAGTAATGTTATAGTGTCTAGTCTTATTATAACATCTACAAGTCATACGGTGATGTTTACATGTCATGATGTATTTACTAGCATCATGATATTCATTAGTAATGTTATAGTGTCTAGTCCTATTATAACATTTACAAGTCATACGGTGATGTTTACATGTCATGATATATTTACTAGCATCATGAGATTCATTAGTAATGTTATAGTGTCTAGTCCTATTATAACATTTACAAGTCATACGGTGATGTTTACATGTCATGATGTATTTACTAGCATCATGATATTCATTAGCAATGTTATAGTGTCTAGTCTTATTATAACATTTACAAGTCATACGGTGATGTTTATATGTCATGATATATTTACTAGCATCATGCTATTCATTAGTAATGTTATAGTGTCTAGTCCTATTATAACATTTACAAGTCACACGGTGATGTTTACATGTCATGATGTATTTACTAGCATCATGATATTCATTAGTAGTGTGATAGTGTCTAGTCTTATTATAACATCTACAAGTCATACGGCGATGTTTACATGTCATGATATATTTACTAGCATCATGATATTCATTAGTAATGTTATAGTGTCTAGTCTTATTATAACATCTACAAGTCATACGGTGATGTTTACATGTCATGATGTATTTACTAGCATCATGATATTCATTAGTAATGTTATAGTGTCTAGTCTTATTATAACATTTACAAGTCATACGGTGATGTTTACATGTCATGATATATTTACTAGCATCATGATATTCATTAGTAATGTTATAGTGTCTAGTCCTATTATAACATCTACAAGTCATACGGTGATGTTTACATGTCACGATATATTTACTAGCATCATGATATTCATTAGTAATGTTATAGTGTCTAGTCTTATTATAACATCTACAAGTCATACGGTGATGTTTACATGTCATGATATATTTACTAGCATCATGATATTCATTAGTAATGTTATAGTGTCTAGTCTTATAACATTTACAAGTCATACGGTGATGTTTACATGTCATGATGTATTTACTAGCATCATGATATTCATTAGTAATGTTATAGTGTCTAGTCCTATTATAACATCTACAAGTCATACGGTGATGTTTACATGTCATGATGTATTTACTAGCATCATGATATTCATTAGTAGTGTGATAGTGTCTAGTCTTATTATAACATCTACAAGTCATACGGTGATGTTTACATGTCATGATATATTTACTAGCATCATAATATTCATTAGTAATGTTATAGTGTCTAGTTTTATTATAACATTTACAAGTCATACGGTGATGTTTACATGTCATGATGTATTTACTAGCATCATGATATTCATTAGTAATGTTATAGTGTCTAGTCTTATTATAACATTTACAAGTCATACGGTGATGTTTACATGTCATGATATATTTACTAGCATCATGATATTCATTAGTAATGTTATAGTGTCTAGTCTTATTATAACATTTACAAGTCATACGGTGATGTTTACATGTCATGATATATTTACTAGCATCATGATATTCATTAGTAATGTTATAGTGTCTAGTCCTATTATAACATCTACAAGTCATACGGTGATGTTTACATGTCATGATATATTTACTAGCATCATGATATTCATTAGTAATGTTATAGTGTCTAGTCTTATAACATTTACAAGTCATACGGTGATGTTTACATGTCATGATGTATTTACTAGCATCATGATATTCATTAGTAATGTTATAGTGTCTAGTCCTATTATAACATTTACAAGTCATACGGTGATGTTTACATGTCATGATGTATTTACTAGCATCATGATATTCATTAGTAGTGTGATAGTGTCTAGTCTTATTATAACATCTACAAGTCATACGGTGATGTTTACATGTCATGATATATTTACTAGCATCATAATATTCATTAGTAATGTTATAGTGTCTAGTCCTATTATAACATCTACAAGTCATACGGACTGAATACAGACTGGACGTTCCCAAGTCCAAATGGGAGACACCGCTGAAGGTGGTTGAGAATGGCAGAGCTAAGATGCTGTGGGACTTCAAGTTCCAGACTGACAAGCAGGTGCTGGCTAACCAACCAGACATGGTGGTGGTGGTGGACAAGGAACAGAGGACAGCAGTAGTGATCCATGCAGCGATCCCGAGTGACAGCAACACCAGGGAGAAAGAGCATGAGAAGCTCCAGGAATCCAAAGGGCTGAAGGAAGAACTAGATCAGATGGGGAAGTTGAAACCCACAGTAGTCCCAGTGGTAATAACACTAGGGGCTGTGACCCCCACACTGGGAGAGTGGCTCCAGCAGATTCCAGGAACCACTTGACAAGCTGAGTTGCAGGTGACGCCATCAGTCAGCTTCATTCAAGACAGTGTAGTGTACACCGCTGCAACTTCTCTCTGCAACTTTCTAACTTGGTTATGTCTCGTCATGATTTTTGGTTTAAACTCTGCTTATTTCCATCCCTCCCTCTGACTTGTTACTCCTCAAATGACCCACAGAGGAGGAGTGTGTCCCCCAAACATGAATGTGTTTTATAGCCATGAATTAGGACGAGTCGGTTATCCCCATATGTACATGCATGTCGGTCTTGATGCTTTGGATCAGTAAGTTTGCATACCAGTTGGCAGTCATGAATGCATTGTCCACGAGGGACCTGACTAGAGTTCAGCCTTTATGATACGACAGCCTAACCGCATCCATCAAACATACAGAGTCAGCTAGTTTGTCTCAGCCCACAAGCTTTAAAGACCACACGAAAAGACATTTAAGGCATGGCCAGCTTCCGCCATGTGCCACATCCGGGACTCCCTATGTGATAGTTGGCTAACAGTGGATTGTGATGAGGGTTAGGGTTAGGGCCAGGGCTGGTTAAGAAATGGTTAAGGTGGCATCATCCAGATGAAATGGCAAACAAACAGGGAGTCCCTGCAACAAACAGACTGTTGTGGTGGGATTTAACGGGGGGGTTGTTGTTCTAACATATAGTAAACCAATGGGACTGTCGTTTCCTTCAGTGACATAAATCTAGTGAAGCCCACCATGAGATGACTGGCACACAGCTGCTAAAGTAGTCTGTCACTCAGGAGGACATGTCAGTGTCCCTCCTCCAAGGGAATCAACTGCAACCTTGGTGTTTTCGCGGCCACTGCTTGGGGGGAAGGAACGAGTGTGTTGGGATGTGAACAGCCGAGGATGAAACAGCATCCCTGATATAGCAGAGTTCAGCTGCACGCATCTTCATGAGACGAGGGAGGGAAATCCGGATCAAATGACTACTGGACACCTTTCTTGATGCCCGCCCACCCATGCAAAGCATTGCGACTATGAGCTGCATGCCTGCTCCAGCAAGGGAAAACACAAGACATGTAGATGCAAATAAAAAGGACGAGTTGTTCTTTTCTTCTTTTTGCTAATTCTTTGCCACATAGTGACAGAAGCATGAGAACTTGATGCAGATAAAAGGGCTGAAACGGAGAACAAAAGAAATGTTTCATCCCACATGGTCTCCGGTCACATGTGTAGATTCTTCCAGAAGCTCGGTCACGTAAGAGTCATGGATTTGATGGACATGACGTTTAAAATGTGGATGAGACAGACTGACCTGCAGAGCAGTTAAACATTCAGCTTATTAAACATTCATTCATTTAATTTATCTTATATTCACATTTACTCCCTCAGCAGATACCCAGAAGAAGACCAGAGCCCGAAACCAGCAGATGAATCCCAACGTTACCAACTGGCAGCATGGATCACGACACCGTGATCACATCATACTAGTACTACATGAGGTAGTAAAGGGAATAGCATATTTGCTACTCAGATCATAGTAGTATGACATGAAGTAGTAGTAGTAGTAGTAGAAGTACACTTGCTGTACAGTGGTCATATCCAGCATCTCCCTAACAGCTGTCATGCTGGCCTTTCGCCACACAGCCGTTTCAAGGTTTACTGAGAACGGTGCAAAAAGCAAAGGAGTACCAGTGATCTGGACGCTGTGGCTAGCACCAGCTTGTGGACCAGAGGGGAGAGAGAGACAGAGAGAGACAGAGAGAGAGGGAGAGAGAGACAGAGAGAGAGGGAGAGAGAGACAGAGAGAGAGACAGAGAGAGAGACAAAGAGACAGGGAGAGAGAGAGAGAGAGACAGAAAGAGAGACAGAGAGAGAGACAGAGGGAGACAGAGAGACAGAGAGAGAGGGAGAGAGGGGAAGACAGAGAGAGAGAGACAGAGAGAGAGGGAGAGGGAGAGAGGGAAAGACAGAGAGAGAGGGAGAGAGGGGGAAACAGAGAGAGAGGGAGAGAGAGACGGAGATAGACACAGAGAGAGAGAGAGACAGAGAGAGAGGGAGAGAGGGAGAGAGAGGGAGATAGACACAGAGAGAGAGACAGAGAGAGGGAGAGAGAGACAGAGAGAGACACAGAGAGAGAGAGAGGAAGAGAGAGATAGAGAGAGCGAGGGAGGAAGAGAGAGGAAGAGAGAAAGAGGAAGAGAGAGAGAGAGAGAGAGAGAGAGAGAGAGACAGAGAGGAAGAGAGAGAGAGAGAGAGAGAGAGACAGAGAGAGGAAGAGAGAGAGACAGAGAGACAGACAGAGAGAGGGACAGACAGACAGACAGACAGACAGACAGACAGACAGACAGACAGATAGATAGACAGACAGACAGACAGACAGACAGACAGACAGACAGACAGACAGACAGACAGACAGATAGATAGACAGACAGACAGACAGACAGATAGACAGTCAGACAGATAGACAGATAGATAGATAGACAGACAATATCATCCCAGCTTTGCCACTTAGCTCCAAATGAAACTATTTTCTTCTCATGTTTCTACCACAGAACCTCAGAAGTGAAAGCATCCCTTCATTATTGTCCCGTTTTGTTGTTTTTTTTGGGGTTTTTTTGTCCACATCATCTCTCTCTCCTTCTCTGTCTCTTTGTGTACATAACTTCCCTCCTCCAGCTGCCTCTGTTCATCTCCTGCTAAAAGAGCATCCTGACATGTGGCAGCACTCTCCCATCACTCTCTCAGATGGAGCTAGGAAGAGACTCTGAGAGGACGAGAGAGGGGGGGAGAGCGGGAGAGATAGCGGGAGAGGGGGAGGGAGAGCGGGAGAGGGAGAGAGCGGGAGAGAGAGGGGGGGTCCCATTTCGTGTTGTCTCACAACAGAAAATAAGGGGAAAATATCCCTCAGGACCAAAACGGGGGATAAGGCAAGGACAAAGGCAGCGAGAAGAATAATGAAGGCAAGGAAGAGAAGGCTGGGCAATTCATCCATTCTTCCTCAGAAGTTGAGGACCGTTGGAATAAAGAAGATTTTCTTACTCCCCTGAAACCTGAATGTATTTTAAAAAACGTTACCTCTCATCTCCATTCAGAAAACCCAGCACCTAACATGGACCTGCACCGGATGGAGACGCTTCTTCAGTGTCAATGGTTCAACAAGTGGACCTGGCTGAACCATTCACCAAATTCGGGTAATGTGAGAAAGAGGTGGGGTTTTCGGTTTTAAACCAACCAATCTCCGTTCTGTTGGGCAGGACTTCAGGTGACTTAGCGTCTCCAAAACAGCACTGAGTTGAACATTCATTGTTGTGGAACTCATTACTGACATGATGGTGATTTGAAGATGTGCACAATGGAGAATTCTCATCTCATCATCATCATCATCATCAGCTGCTTCTCCGGGGTCGGGTCGTGGTCACAGCAAGCTAAGTAGGGCACTTCAGAAGTCCCTCTCCCCAACAACACCCTGCAGCTCCTCCCAGGGATCCCATCTCACCCTTTCGGTCACCACCCAAAGCTCATGACCATAGGTGAGGGTTGGAATGAAGATTGACCGGTAAATTGAGAGCTTTGCCTTCCGGCTCAGCTCCCTCTTCACCACAGCGGTCCGCTACAACCTCCACATTACTGCTGATGCTGCACCAACCCACCTGTCAATCTCCTGCTCCATCCTACCCTCACTCCTGAACAAGACCCCGAGATACTTGAACTCCTTCGCATGAGGCAACAACTTATCCCCAACCCGGAGGGAGCAATCCACCATATTCTGGTAAAGAACCATGGCCTCGGACTTGGAGGTGCTGACTCTCATCCCGGCCATTTCACACTCAGCTGCACACCGCCCCAGTGTGCACTGGAGGTCACGATCTGATGAAGCTAAAACCACATCATCTGTGACGAGCAGAGATGCAATCCTGAGGTTCCCAAAACGGACACGCTCCTCACCTTGGCTGCCCCTTGAGATCCTGTCCATGAATATCACAAACAGGATCGGAGACAAGGGACACCCTTGGCGGAGTCCGACACCCACCGAAGACGTGTTTGACTTTGTACCGAGAATGCGGACACAGCTCTCAGTTTGGTTATACAAGGACCGGATGGCTTGTAGCAACTGCCCCGGTACCCTGT
Organism: Lampris megalopsis; assembly: GCA_022114975.2. Classification (NCBI taxonomy): domain Eukaryota; kingdom Metazoa; phylum Chordata; class Actinopteri; order Lampriformes; family Lampridae; genus Lampris; species Lampris megalopsis. Next base: position 4,336,407 of record JAJHIY020000264.1, on the reverse strand, counting down.
ACTCCCGCAGTACCCCCACAGAGTGCCCCAGGGTACACGGTCATAAGCCTTCTCCAAGTCCACAAAACACAGACTGGCTGGCCAAACTCCCATGGCCCCCTCAGCACTTCTGCAAGGGTAAAGAGTTGGACCGGTGTTCCACGGCCAGGACGGGATCCGCATTGTTCCTCCTGGATCCGAGGTTCGATAATCGGTCGGAGCCTCCTTTCCAGCACCCTAGAGTAGACTTTCCCAGGCAGGCTGAGCTGTGTGATGCCCTGATAATGGAGAATTCTCCCGACAAAACACTGTCAAAAAACGTTGACATTTGTTGACTTTTGGATTTAATTATAAAGATAAGAAAAACAAGCAGAATCTATTCAATGGTATCATAATGAAGTTATAAACTGTAGATTTAGAAGAACTGACCAAGCCCATTAGAGTTAACAATGTGACAGCTGCTAAAAAGTAACTCAGATGGAGGTCGATGTCTGAATAAACAGGCTTTGTCATACCCTGTCTGGGACAAGCACAGCACACTGTTAACTGAGGTGAGCACTGATGTACCATGTTTCACAATCTAAAGTAAAACACTGACCTTGACATGCTTTGTAATCTTCCTCGAGTTACAAATCTTCACAATTATACATTTGTACTTGGTAGAGGAGAGAATAAAGTGTCTTGTTATACTTTTGCTAATGCCCTGCTTTAAGCTAACTTTAACATATAGCAAACATTAGCAAACATGGCAGTAAGCTTAAGTTTTCACATTTGCATTTGCTCTCTGGACACAGAAGACTCGCTGTCTCCACCATACATTCCTCCAAAGAGCTCTGTGGACACAGGAGACTCGCTGTCTCCACCATACATTCCTTCAAAGAGCTCTCTGGATACAGAAGACTCGCTGTCTCCACCATACATTCCTTCAAAGAGCTCTCTGGACACAGAAGACTTGCTGTCTCCACCACACATTCCTTCAAAGAGCTCTCTGGACACAGAAGACTCGCTGTCTCCACCACACATTCCTTCAAAGAGCTCTCTGGGAACAGAAGACTTGCTGTCTCCACCACACATTCCTCCAAAGAGCTCTCTGGACACAGAAGACATGATGTCTCCACCATACATTCCTCCAAAGAGCTCTCTGGACACAGAAGACTCGCTGTCTCCACCATACATTCCTTCAAAGAGCTCTCTGGACACAGAAGACTCGCTGTCTCCACCATACATTCCTTCAAAGAGCTCTGTGGACACAGAAGACTCGCTGTCTCCACCATACATTCCTTCAAAGAGCTCTCTGGACACAGAAGACTCGCTGTCTCCACCATACATTCCTCCAAAGAGCTCTCTGGACAGAGAAGACTCGCTGTCTCCACCACACATTCCTTCAAAGAGCTCTCTGGACACAGAAGACTCGCTGTCTCCACCACACATTCCTTCAAAGAGCTCTCTGGACACAGAAGACTCGCTGTCTCCACCACACATTCCTTCAAAGAGCTCTCTGGACACAGAAGACTCGCTGTCTCCACCATACATTCCTTCAAAGAGCTCTCTGGACACAGAAGACTCGCTGTCTCCACCACACATTCCTCCAAAGAGCTCTCTGGACACAGAAGACTCGCTGTCTCCACCACACATTCCTCCAAAGAGCTCTCTGGACACAGAAGACTCGCTGTCTCCACCATACATTCCTCCAAAGAGCTCTCTGGACACAGAAGACTCGCTGTCTCCACCATACATTCCTTCAAAGAGCTCTCTGGACACAGAAGACTCGTTGTCTCCACCATACATTCCTCCAAAGAGCTCTCTGGACACAGAAGACTCGCTGTCTCCACCATACATTCCTTCAAAGAGCTCTCTGGACACAGAAGACTCGCTGTCTCCACCATACATTCCTCCAAAGAGCTCTCTGGACAGAGAAGACTCGCTGTCTCCACCACACATTCCTTCAAAGAGCTCTCTGGACACAGAAGACTCGCTGTCTCCACCACACATTCCTTCAAAGAGCTCTCTGGACACAGAAGACTCGCTGTCTCCACCACACATTCCTTCAAAGAGCTCTCTGGACACAGAAGACTCGCTGTCTCCACCATACATTCCTCCAAAGAGCTCTCTGGACACAGAAGACTCGCTGTCTCCACCATACATTCCTCCAAAGAGCTCTCTGGACACAGAAGACTCGCTGTCTCCACCATACATTCCTTCAAAGAGCTCTCTGGACACAGAAGACTCGCTGTCTACACCATACATTCCTTCAAAGAGCTCTCTGGACACAGAAGACTCGCTGTCTCCACCATACATTCCTCCAAAGAGCTCTCTGGACACAGAAGACATGATGTCTCCACCACACATTCCTCCAAAGAGCTCTCTGGACACAGAAGACATGATGTCTCCACCACACATTCCTCCAAAGAGCTCTCTGGACACAGAAGACTTGCTGTCTCCAGCACACATTCCTTCAAAGAGCTCTCTGGACACAAGACTTGCTGTCTCCACCACACATTCCTTCAAAGAGCTCTCTGGACACAGAAGACTCGCTGTCTCCACCATACATTCCTTCAAAGAGCTCTCTGGACACAGAAGACTCGCTGTCTCCACCATACATTCCTTCAAAGAGCTCTCTGGACACAGAAGACTCGCTGTCTCCACCATACATTCCTCCAAAGAGCTCTCTGGACACAGAAGACTCGCTGTCTCCACCATACATTCCTTCAAAGAGCTCTCTGGACACAGAAGACTCGCTGTCTCCACCATACATTCCTCCAAAAAGCTCTCTGGACACAGAAGACTCGCTGTCTCCACCACACATTCCTTCAAAGAGCTCTCTGGACACAGAAGACTCGCTGTCTCCACCATACATTCCTTCAAAGAGCTCTCTGGACACAGAAGACTCGCTGTCTCCACCATACATTCCTCCAAAGAGCTCTCTGGACACAGAAGACTCGCTGTCTCCAGCACACATTCCTTCAAAGAGCTCTCTGGACACAAGACTCGCTGTCTCCACCATACATTCCTTCAAAGAGCTCTCTGGACACAGAAGACTCGCTGTCTCCACCATACATTCCTTCAAAGAGCTCTGTGGACACAGAAGACTCGCTGTCTCCACCATACATTCCTTCAAAGAGCTCTCTGGACACAGAAGACTCGCTGTCTCCACCATACATTCCTCCAAAGAGCTCTCTGGACAGAGAAGACTCGCTGTCTCCACCACACATTCCTTCAAAGAGCTCTCTGGACACAGAAGACTCGCTGTCTCCACCACACATTCCTTCAAAGAGCTCTCTGGACACAGAAGACTCGCTGTCTCCACCACACATTCCTTCAAAGAGCTCTCTGGACACAGAAGACTCGCTGTCTCCACCATACATTCCTTCAAAGAGCTCTCTGGACACAGAAGACTCGCTGTCTCCACCACACATTCCTCCAAAGAGCTCTCTGGACACAGAAGACTCGCTGTCTCCACCATACATTCCTCCAAAGAGCTCTCTGGACACAGAAGACTCGCTGTCTCCACCATACATTCCTCCAAAGAGCTCTCTGGACACAGAAGACTCGCTGTCTCCACCATACATTCCTCCAAAGAGCTCTCTGGACACAGAAGACTCGCTGTCTCCACCATACATTCCTTCAAAGAGCTCTCTGGACACAGAAGACTCGCTGTCTCCACCATACATTCCTCCAAAGAGCTCTCTGGACACAGAAGACTCGCTGTCTCCACCATACATTCCTTCAAAGAGCTCTCTGGACACAGAAGACTCGCTGTCTCCACCATACATTCCTCCAAAGAGCTCTCTGGACACAGAAGACATGATGTCTCCACCACACATTCCTCCAAAGAGCTCTCTGGACACAGAAGACATGATGTCTCCACCACACATTCCTCCAAAGAGCTCTCTGGACACAGAAGACTTGCTGTCTCCAGCACACATTCCTTCAAAGAGCTCTCTGGACACAAGACTTGCTGTCTCCACCACACATTCCTTCAAAGAGCTCTCTGGACACAGAAGACTCGCTGTCTCCACCATACATTCCTTCAAAGAGCTCTCTGGACACAGAAGACTCGCTGTCTACACCATACATTCCTTCAAAGAGCTCTCTGGACACAGAACTCGCTGTCTCCACCATACATTCCTCCAAAGAGCTCTCTGGACACAGAAGACATGATGTCTCCACCACACATTCCTCCAAAGAGCTCTCTGGACACAGAAGACATGATGTCTCCACCACACATTCCTCCAAAGAGCTCTCTGGACACAGAAGACTTGCTGTCTCCAGCACACATTCCTTCAAAGAGCTCTCTGGACACAAGACTTGCTGTCTCCACCACACATTCCTTCAAAGAGCTCTCTGGACACAGAAGACTCGCTGTCTCCACCATACATTCCTTCAAAGAGCTCTCTGGACACAGAAGACTTGCTGTCTCCACCATACATTCCTTCAAAGAGCTCTCTGGACACAGAAGACTCGCTGTCTCCACCATACATTCCTCCAAAGAGCTCTCTGGACACAGAAGACTCGCTGTCTCCACCACACATTCCTTCAAAGAGCTCTCTGGACACAGAAGACTCGCTGTCTCCACCACACATTCCTTCAAAGAGCTCTCTGGACACAGAAGACTCGCTGTCTCCACCACACATTCCTTCAAAGAGCTCTCTGGACACAGAAGACTCGCTGTCTCCACCATACATTCCTTCAAAGAGCTCTCTGGACACAGAAGACTCGCTGTCTCCACCACACATTCCTCCAAAGAGCTCTCTGGACACAGAAGACTCGCTGTCTCCACCATACATTCCTCCAAAGAGCTCTCTGGACACAGAAGACTCGCTGTCTCCACCATACATTCCTCCAAAGAGCTCTCTGGACACAGAAGACTCGCTGTCTCCACCATACATTCCTCCAAAGAGCTCTCTGGACACAGAAGACTCGCTGTCTCCACCATACATTCCTTCAAAGAGCTCTCTGGACACAGAAGACTCGTTGTCTCCACCATACATTCCTCCAAAGAGCTCTCTGGACACAGAAGACTCGCTGTCTCCACCATACATTCCTCCAAAGAGCTCTCTGGACACAGAAGACTCGCTGTCTCCACCATACATTCCTCCAAAGAGCTCTCTGGACAGAGAAGACTCGCTGTCTCCACCACACATTCCTTCAAAGAGCTCTCTGGACACAGAAGACTCGCTGTCTCCACCACACATTCCTTCAAAGAGCTCTCTGGACACAGAAGACTCGCTGTCTCCACCACACATTCCTTCAAAGAGCTCTCTGGACACAGAAGACTCGCTGTCTCCACCATACATTCCTCCAAAGAGCTCTCTGGACACAGAAGACTCGCTGTCTCCACCATACATTCCTTCAAAGAGCTCTCTGGACACAGAAGACTCGCTGTCTCCACCATACATTCCTTCAAAGAGCTCTCTGGACACAGAAGACTCGCTGTCTCCACCATACATTCCTCCAAAGAGCTCTCTGGACACAGAAGACATGATGTCTCCACCACACATTCCTCCAAAGAGCTCTCTGGACACAGAAGACATGATGTCTCCACCACACATTCCTCCAAAGAGCTCTCTGGACACAGAAGACTTGCTGTCTCCAGCACACATTCCTTCAAAGAGCTCTCTGGACACAAGACTTGCTGTCTCCACCACACATTCCTTCAAAGAGCTCTCTGGACACAGAAGACTCGCTGTCTCCACCATACATTCCTTCAAAGAGCTCTGTGGACACAGAAGACTTGCTGTCTCCACCATACATTCCTTCAAAGAGCTCTCTGGACACAGAAGACTCGCTGTCTCCACCATACATTCCTCCAAAGAGCTCTCTGGACACAGAAGACTCGCTGTCTCCACCATACATTCCTTCAAAGAGCTCTCTGGACACAGAAGACTCGCTGTCTCCACCATACATTCCTCCAAAAAGCTCTCTGGACACAGAAGACTCGCTGTCTCCACCACACATTCCTTCAAAGAGCTCTCTGGACACAGAAGACTCGCTGTCTCCACCATACATTCCTTCAAAGAGCTCTCTGGACACAGAAGACTCGCTGTCTCCACCATACATTCCTCCAAAGAGCTCTCTGGACACAGAAGACTCGCTGTCTCCAGCACACATTCCTTCAAAGAGCTCTCTGGACACAAGACTTGCTGTTTCCACCACACATTCCTTCAAAGAGCTCTCTGGACACAGAAGACTTGCTGTCTCCACCATACATTCCTTCAAAGAGCTCTTTGGACACAGAAGACTCGCTGTCTCCACCATACATTCCTCCAAAGAGCTCTCTGGACACAGAAGACTCGCTGTCTCCACGACACATTCCTTCAAAGAGCTCTCTGGACACAGAAGACTCGCTGTCTCCACCATACATTCCTTCAAAGAGCTCTCTGGACACAGAAGACTTGCTGTCTCCACCATACATTCCTTCAAAGAGCTCTCTGGACACAGAAGACTTGCTGTCTCCACCATACATTCCTTCAAAGAGCTCTCTGGACACAGAAGACTTGCTGTCTCCACCATACATTCCTCCAAAGAGCTCTCTGGACACAGAAGACTTGCTGTCTCCACCACACATTCCTCCAAAGAGCTCTCTGGACACAGAAGACATGATGTCTCCACCATCCATTCCTCCAAAGAGCTCTCTGGACACAGAAGACTTGCTGTCTCCACCACACATTCCTTCAAAGAGCTCTCTGGACACAGAAGACTTGCTGTCTCCACCACACATTCCTTCAAAGAGCTCTCTGGACACAGAAGACTCGCTGTCTCCACCATACATTCCTTCAAAGAGCTCTCTGGACACAGAAGACTTGCTGTCTCCACCATACATTGTATACACCATACATTGGTCGATTGTATTTGCAGCGCGCCATCTACTGGAACCAACTGTAACGTATTGCAGGGGGACAATAGCGAATGCCAGTCATTTAAATTAATTATAGTATTAATTTAAATGCCCGCCGGGCCGGATTAAACAGCCCAACGGGCCGTATGTGGCCCGCGGGTCGTAATTTGCCCACCCCTGGTGTAAGGACAGGATGCTGTATTTGTGTGAATTTGTGATATTGGGCTACACAAATAAAATTAACGACTTGATTTGATATATTTAGTACAAAGCCACAATCCCTATCATCTCAATCATCATCAGTATAAAATATTCTATCTGTCTCTTGCAGCCACAAAGCGCCTCAGAAACCCCTCTGCCATAAACTGGCCAGTCTGGATTCACAGAGGCTTTCATCTTCCATGAACATACACGGCCTTCTGGGGTACATTAGGAGCTCTCTGGTCCTGGGGAGAGACAAATAGGGAGGAGGCTCGAGTTAGCCCGGGTGGAAAACGAGACAGAAGAACGAGAGACAGAGAGAGACAGACAGAAAGAGACAGAAAGACAGAGAGACAGAAAGAAAAACTGGACCGACGAGGTGAGCAGAGGAGCGGCAAGAGCAGCGTTCTCCTGTTAAAAGGAATTCCCATCATGAGGCTTTGAATTTCTCATTGAAAGCAGATCTCCGATTTCGCTCAGACCAGTTGTACTTGCTGTGATCTGCAGCAGTCATACACGACACCACCACACAGCTGCAACCCTTTACTGATGGATGGGTCACTTGTCTTACAAGCTGGGTCTTAGTTTCATAGTGTTTATCATCCCACATATCAGTTATGATGTCATGTTACTCACCGTCTTCATTCAGTAGATGTTGGACATGGACCACCGCTGGACTCAGCGTTACAGCGGTGTCTTATGGGACAAGTGAACAGGAGTGTTTAAACAACAGCGCCTCCTAGTGTGTCAGTCAGACTTTGTCCATGATGGGGCTGGCTGGCTAGTTTATGGATGTTACCACTACCTACGGTAAGTACAGGCGGCTACTTCCTGCAGGCTGAACCAGGAAGTAGATCAGCCATGTCCTCCGCCATTGATCATATTGGACGTCTCACATCATAACTTTTAACTTTCACTTCCATTTTCTCCTCCAAACTCATGGTTTAGATCAGTGGGTTGAATTGGTTTTGACTTTATGCGACCTCACCCGGGGTTCGTCTGTGTAGCCCAGGTCATTACACAGCCCGTAGACCTGCACGTAGACCTGCACGTAGACCTGTGTTGTCCATAAGTAGGAATGGACACAAAACTGGACTGTGTGCGTCTCTCCTAACGGGTCACTTGAGCAGAACAACTCCCCACCCGATGCATGCTGGGATGGACCCCAGCCTGCCAGCCCTGACTTGGAGAAACAGTGAAGGAATAAAGGAAGTGTTACTGTGACAGCACTTCAAACAGAAGCTGAGGGGCTCGTCTCTCAGAGATCGTCGTTGTCAAGGTGAACATTAGTGTACCTCCTCGTTGCCCTGCGCTGGTCTGTGATGGAAACCCACGAGGGAGAAGAGAACAAGCAAGGGTTTTAGTTTAGTATTCAGTAAGGACTTCATTAGTTTAATTAGTTTAGCTTACATTTGCATTTACTTTCTCTCATTTAGCAGATGCTTTCATCCAAAATGACTTACAAAGAGAGTCGGCAGCTAGCAGATACATCCACCCACAGCGACCTCCAGAGCACGGGATGGAAATCACATCTAAACTTACCCTGAAGTAAAACAGTCACCCGACCAAACCTTCTGTCCAACGACATGGAAACAAGTCCTTTAAAGCTTTCCTGCTGCACCAACTCAGAGTGACCCAAACATATCAAGGGTTTTAACACACTGTGTGAATGGAGGAGTTCAGTTCAGAACAAGGTGTTACAGGTCACCTGGAGATGTTAACAGGTCACCTGCAGATGTTAACAGGTCACCTGGAGATGTTAACATGTCACCTGGAAATGTCAAAATGTGACCTGGAGATGTTAATAGGTCAACTGCAGATGTTAACATGTCACCTGGAGATGTTAACAGGTCACCTGGAGATGTTAACATGTCACCTGGAAATGTCAA
>JAJHIY020000264.1:4187500-4322500 GCA_022114975.2 Lampris megalopsis | reverse complement strand
TTTCTCTTGCATGCATTTAATATTCCCTTAGTCAGCCACAGTTCCAGGGCATATTCTGGTCCCACTGCTCTCTTTACTAGAGGACACTGTTTTCATGGAGAACAGTTGTTATGGACAGAAAGGTGTCATAGGCTGCATGCACCTCTTCCACATAGACATTAATCCAGTCTTGCTTCATTAGCTCTTGTTTAAAGCAGTTGATGGCATCTTTTGATTTGCATCTAATTGTTGTGACAGCTTTCGTGTTGTTCTTGGTCCTACTTAAGCTCTGTATGATTGCAAAGACTTGCAGATGATCCCTTGTGTCATTTACTAATAATCCACTTGTTAATTCCTCGTCAATAACAACCTGACTGGCGTTCTATCGCACTGCGAAGTCAACATCATCACAACAAACTGCTCGTTCAGTCTGGCAGTCTGAAGCCCCTGGTTTGTGTTGACAGTGTCACTCCTCCCACAGCGCCTGCCTCGGCATCTACACAACACGGCAGCATCCATGCCACTGAACACTCACTCCTTCAACAACAGAGCACTACTCGTGCATGACATCATCATGGACAGGAAAATGGACTTTCTATGCCTAATGAGACACGGCAAAATCAGCAGGACTTTGTGACCCTACATCAAGCCACACCCCCAGGCTATGTGCACAGAACCCTTGCTCCATGGGTCACGGTGGTGGGCTGGCATCATCATACATCGAGCTGACATTTTGGTTAAAGAACTTCCAGTACTCAGCATCTCCTCATTTGAGTGTGCTGCCGTCACACTAGCTGGGTCAGCACAGCTTCAGGTGCTCCTTGTTTAGCGCCCCCTAAAGCTTCCACTACTGAGCTATCTGAGCAGCTCATCTCTGTCGGCTCTATTTCTCCATCTACACTTCTGTTAGGTGATTTCAATATCCATGTGGACTCCAGTAGTTGCGCGTTTGCCACAAAATTCCTGTCATTAATGGACTGGACTGCTTTAACTTCACACAGCATGTTCAAGGTCCCACCCATGCCAAAGGTCACGCTCTGGGTCTGGTGTGCTCTACTGGTACATCTCCCCTCCATTTGAAGTGCCTGGACCTTGCCGTATCCGACCATCATGCCATCCACTTTGCTGTTCCTGTCCCCCTGCCCAGGCAGCACACAAAATGTACCGTCACCTTCAGGAACATCAAGAGAGTGAGTGCACCAGCCCTGACCGACATGATAGTGCCTAAGCTAACCTCATATCCCCCGGACACCCTGACGGATGGCCTGGTAGCCCATTACAATGCAGTCTTATCCCTCAGCCTCGACTCTCTTGCCCCCTAAAAACCCGGTATGTCTCCTTTTCCCATCCTGCCCCCTGGGTTCACCACCCAACTCCACATCATGAAGGCCATTGGTCGTCAACTGGAGAGGTTCTATAAAAGGTCTGGCCTCACTGTCCACCTCGAGGCTTTTACAGAACACGTGAAGACCTATAAAGAAGCGCTCTCCCCGGCCAAAATGTATTGCTACTCCACTATCATTGGCAATCAGCACAATCGCCACAGAATGCTGTTCTGCACCATCAACAGCCTACTTCACCACCTTGATGCCCCCCGCCCCTGATCTCTGCTCCAAGTTCCTGGACTTCTTCCAGACCAAAGTGGATTCCATCCACCGGCAGCTTCTGGTACCCCCCCCGCATGAACCTTGGTTGCAGGATGAAGCTCCCCCCGCTGCGTGCCTACCTAAGTGCTGTCTCTCCTCTTTCTCCCCTGTGGATGCTCCTCAAGTTGCTAAGTTGGTCACAATGGCCAAGGCTTCCACACCTTTCCTGGACCCCATGCACACCGTCCTGGTCTAGGCATGTTTACCTTCTCTGTGCCCCATAGTTGTGGACATTATCAACTCCTTTATGGAATCTAGCACAGTACCCTCTAGCTTCAAAATGACTGCAGTCACCCCCATCTTCAAAAAGAAGGCAGACCTGGACCCAGGTGACCTCACTAACTACTGGCAAATCTCCAACTTTCCATTTCTCAGTAAAATCCCGGAAAGAGCGGCTGCTGGCCTATTCCATCAGCACATATCCAGCCATGAGCTCTATGAATCCCTCCAACGTGGCTTCAGAGCACACCACAGCCCTTATTAAAATCACCAATGACCTCCCCATTGCTGCTGACCAGAATCAGAATCAGAATACTTTATTCATCCCCGAGGGGAAACTGGGTTCTATTACAGACACTCACGCTTTAATAGCTAAAAACTAACAAGATACAAGATAAGAAAATAGAAACAAGAAAAACAGAAACAAATAGAAGTAAAAGATAAAATAAGAAATGGAAATAAGAACAAAATACATCAACAAGCATGGTCCACATAACACCCTATCTATACTGCACTACCGCAGCACAAAACAAGCAGCACAAAACAAAATCCGACAGAGCACGTCCAATGACCATTAACTCCAAGAGTCTGACAGTCTGAGTCTGAGAGAGCAGTTGTAAAGTTTGATGGCCACAGGCAGGAATGACCTCCTGTGGCACTCTGTGGTGCTCTGTGGTGACTCAGGCCACATCAGTATTCTCATCCTCCTGGACCTCTCTGCAGCTGTCGACACTGTTTCCCACACCATTCTCCTCAACCGCTTATCTGAATACCTAGGCCTCAATGGTGTAGCTCTCTCCTGGTACCAGTCATATCTCGCCAACAGGAAACAGTTTGTTACTATCAGAGACTCTAGTTCCACCTTAGCCCCAGTCAACCAAGGCGTGTCGCAAGGCTCTGTACTTGGACCCATCCTCTTTACCATTTGCATGCTCCCCCTTGGTCACATCATCCACCACCACAGTTTGAGTTTACTGATGCTGATGACACACAGCTTTATCTCAGCACTAGACCATCCTCTCAGCTTCCCCCACAATCTCTTGTCAACTTCCTCCACCAAATAAAAATCTAGGTGTCGGGCGTCCGGGTAGCATAGCGGTCTATTCTATTGCCTACCAACACGTGGCTCTCCGGTTCGAATCCCCGTGTTACCACTGGCTTGGTCGGGCAGCCCCCACCCTTTGGAACTCTATTCCAGCAGAGGTCTGCAACGCGGCTTCTTTGGACAATTTTAAAAGACTACTGAAAACCTACCTTTTACTAAGGCCTATGGTCTGTAGTCTGCTGATCTTTGCTTTAATCTTCTTTTTCTTTTTTTCGTTCTTATCTAGTGTAAAGTGTCCTTGGGTTCCTTAAAAGGTGCTATACAAAACGTTGCTGTTCCTCTCCTGTTCTCCCTGTACACGACATCCCTGGGTTCTGTTATTCGCTCGCATGACTTCTCTTCCCATTGTTATGCTGATGACACCCAGCTGATCTGGTCCTTCCCTCCCTCTGACACACAAGTAGAGACACGCACTGCTGCGTGCTTGACCGGCATCTCGGAGTGGATGACGACACACCACCTGAAGCTCAATCTGGACAAGACAGAGCTGATGTTCCTCCCGGGGAAAGGTTGTCCGCACCGAGACCTGCCCATCACCATGACAACACCGTGGTGACGCCAACTCGGACTGTGAGGAATCTGGGTGTGATCCTGGATGACCAACTGTCGTTTGCTGCAAACGTTGCATCGGTTGCTCGCTCCTGCAGATTTCTCCTCTATAACATCAGGAGGATTCACCCATTCCTCACCGACGAGACGGCACAGGTGCTCATCCAGGCTCTGGTCATCTCCCGGCTGGACTACGGCAACTCCCTCCTTGCTGGCGCCCCTGCGTCGGCCATCAGATCTCTGGAGCTTGTTCAGAAAGCTGCAGCTCGTCCTGGTGTTCAACCGCCCTAAGTTCTCCCACACACCTCCCCTTCTCATGTCCCTACACTGGCTCCCAGTAGCTGCTCGCATCCAGTTTAAGACTCTGGTGCTAGCCTACAGGGCAGTGAAAGGAACAGCTCCTTCCTATCTCCAGGCCATGGTCAAGCCCTACACCCCCGCCCGACCACTTCGCTCTGCTGCCTCGGGACGCCTGGTTGCCCCGTCGCTCAGAGGCCCCTGCTGCCGATTGACCCGGTCCCGGTTCTGTTCTGTCCTGGCCCCACAGTGGTGGAATGACTCCCCACTGATGTCAGGCCAGCGGAGTCGCTGCCCATCTTTCACCGCAGGTTGAAAATTCACCTCTTTAAGAACTACTACCCTGTTACTTGCTCTTACCACTTATTGTATTCACTCATTAGAAAAACTCTCTTTCTTGCACTTTTACTTTAGCACTGGTTTTGCTCTTAGATGCTTGTTTAGATGCACTTATAACCTCTGATGACTAGTAGTTCTCCTGATCTCCTACATCAGTGTTTCTCAACCGGGGGTCCGCGGACCCCTAGTGGTCCGTGGTGTAATTGCAAGGGGTCCGTGAAAATAAAATATCTTTAAGAAAAAGATCCTATGACATTTATAGAAATAGGATTATTTTACTCAAATGTGACTGAGACCTTTATCTACCTAAACTATAAAGGGTAACAGGACTTTTTTCTCTAATTACATCTGTTTCACAAGTGTAATCTATTGTATTTCAATAAGAGCTCTCGCTCTCGTTTGCATTGTTAAAAGTTACTGCATAAAAATTCTGTTGTTACATATATCTGAAAGTTACTGAATACATATTCTGTTTAGTTACATATATCTGAAAGTTACTGAATACATATTCTGTTATGTTACATATATCTGAAAGTTACTGAATACATATTCTGTTGTTACATATATCTGAAAGTTACTGAATACATATTCTGTTTTATTACATATATCTGAAAGTTACTGAATACATATTCTGTTTTGTTACACATATCTGAAAGTTACTGAATACATATTCTGTCTTGTTACATATATCTGAAAGTTACTGAATACATATTCTGTTTTGTTACATATATCTGAAAGTTACTGCATAAGAATTCTGTGTTGTTACATATATCTGAAAGTTACTGAATACATATTCTGTTTTGTTACATATATCTGAAAGTTACTGCATAAGAATTCTGTGTTGTTACATATATCTGAAAGTTACTGCATAAGAAGTCTGTTTTGTTAACTATATCTAAGTTACAACTAAAAGCTCTTATTTTTGCCCCAAAGAGTGAATAAATGCTATAATGCAATTTAAAATGCAGTTTCTACTGTTTCTATCAAATTGCAACCCCCCTCCCCCAAGACCAGGTGGAGGGGTCCTCAGGGTAGATCAAAAATACGCAGGGGGTCCAGGACCCCAAAAAGGTTGAGAACCACTGTCCTACGTTACATGACGCACTTATTGTAAGTCGCTTTGGATAAAAGCGTCGGCTAAATGACTGTCATGTAATGTCATGTCATGTCATGTCGTGTAATGTAATGCTGCTGTTGTTGTTGTTAGTAGATATATCATCCGACAGTGTAGCACTGTGCTGTTATTCTAGTTGGCCTTGTGATTGAGGGCTATAAGCTGGTACTGCACATTGAGTGAATGAATTCTGTGGTTGTATTGTGTTCTTGTGGGTTTAGCAGATCAATATTGAAGTCCCCACAGACAAAGACCATTTTCTTATTATTTATATTGTTATACTATTCCAGTAGCCTTTCCTTAAATGTGTCGATACAAGATCCAGGTTTTCTGTTTATGTATATATATATATATGCACACACACACACACACACACACACACATATATATATATATATATATATATATATATATATATATATATATATATATATATATATATATATATATATAAATGCAACTCCCCCACCTTTTGTTTATATGATGTTACTGAAAAACATTTCATATTCCTCATTGTCGACCACGTCCGTCTGTTCTTCGCCAAGCCAAGTCTTTGATATCAGAATCAGAATACTGCAATTACTGTGAGTTTCTTGCCCAGTTTTCTTGAGCAGTCATTGATCTTTGAAAAGTTTGAACTAAGGCCCTGCTATTGAAGTGAATAATTCATATTGCTCCATCCATTTTTATGTTTCTTTTGAACTGGTGTTCTGTGTTGTATTCACAATGTCTGTAAGTGTTCTTGTAGAAATTGCTCTCAGGGTCTATATCCAGGGGTGCACGTAACTGTTTTGGTCTGGTTCTAAAGGGAGCACCTGGAGATGTTGCTTGGTACTCAGTCTTTACACGGCATGGTTATCCGACAAGCAGTCGTCATCACTACCCTCCTGACTGCTCTCCTCACTGTCTTCCTCCTCTCTTTCAAACATGGCAGATGAAGATGTAGGCCTACTTCTTCCTCCCTGGTTGAGTCTGTGATAAGCTGTTTGCATCCATAAGTCAACAGCTGGCTTCGGATCAAAAGCCTCTGTTGTCATCTTGGACACGTGGATGTGCATCAGGGGTGACAGGTGTGAGTCTTACAGGCGGGCTCTGTACTTGCTTTTTATTATGAGATGTGAAAATCCCCTCTCACATGCAGCACTGCTCAAGGGCAGTGTCAGGGACAACAGACGGATTTCATGAATGTTGGAGTAACTATCTGGATTATTTATCTCCACTGTGTTGACCAAGTCATACACAGAGGAGGCTGCCAAACGTTATCCTGCTTGCTTTAAATGCACCCATTCTCTTACAGTGGGGTCTGTCAACAGACAAGCTGGCCTCATGTTTCTGGAGGATGTTAGTTAGTGTTGTGTTGCTAAATCTTGAGGGATTCATATCAGCTTTCAAACTCATGAATTAGACATCTCAATACATCAGTCTTGTCCCTGTCAGCATCAGCATATGAAACAGTCTCATTCCTGTACTTGCCTTCACTGTCCAGCAGTAGCGTCAGCCGTCCAGCAGCTACCATGAGCTCATCTTTGCATTCGCCAATAGTGGGTTTATCTTGCTGGAACCTGAGGGAGGTGAACTGGAACATGTTTCCAGGGTCCAGCATGTTGGCTAGGAAACACTGCTGGAACCTGAGGGAGGTGAACTGGAACATATTTCCAGGGTCCAGCATGTTGGCTAGGAAACATTGCTGGAACCTGAGGGAGGTGAACTGGAACATGTTTCCAGGGTCCAGCATGTTGGCTAGGAAACACTGCTGGAACCTGAGGGAGGTGAACTGTACCATGTTTCCAGGGTCCAGCATGTTGGCTAGGAAACACTGCTGGAACCTGAGGGAGGTGAACTGTACCATGTTTCCAGGGTCCAGCATGTTGGCTAGGAAACACTGCTGGAACCTGAGGGAGGTGAACAGTACCATGTTTCCAGGGTCCAGCATGTTGGCTAGGAAACACTGAACATGCTCTGTGCAGACATGTTTTAGCTCACTGTCATCACTGTAGACACTTGAATTTGAATGGCAGGTGACAGCCTCCATATTTCAACAGAGTCTCTTGCCTCCATGCAGACCATCTGATGTTGTGAAACTTCCCTAGTTTCACAAAGGCAATGCCATCCTCATCACACATCTTCTTTAGTTGTCCTGTTCTTTTGGCTCCCCCTCTCCGCAAATAAAAGCTCAGCAACCTGACAACGGAGCGGTTAAATGTCTCACAGTATGGTACCATGCGATCAGCTGACTGTGTGCAGTTCTCGAGGGTGTGGGCAGTACACAGAATATGCACAAGGGAATCCCCCGATCGCCACCATCTGACGCAATTTGGGAACGACCCCATTGTAAACTCCAGCACTGGCTGCTGCTCCGTCTGTACACACCGAGACCAACTTCGTCTTCCACTCATCCCCTAAAGTATGGAAGAGCTGCCCCCAGTCCGTTCACTGTGTCCTGTGTTGCTCGGTTCACACCCAAATTCATTAATCCAAGGAAATCTGAGGTAAACTCTCCCGAGCTAGACACACACAATGTACACAATTTCCTGCTCCACTTGTGTTGTGTCTTCGGATCCATCAAAGAGCACGCCCCAAAATCCAGCTGCCTTCAGTTCTTCCCTCAGTCCTGAACTGATTGTGTGCGCGATGCTGTCTGCATGATGCGGGTCCCCCTTCTCGTGAATGACGTGCACTCCTGACATCAACTCCACGCCTCTTGAAAAGCTCAGTATCCTCCCCACATAAGGCATCGGGCGTGCATGTTTGGCTTTGTGAAGGGCCGACAGAACAATATGACGCAATGCTGGACCTGTTCTTCATTCAGTGTGTCCTGCCACGTGTCAGGAGGGCGCGTGGATTTCTGGTCCTGCTGCACCTGTGATCAGTAGCTTGCACCATGTGCACGTGCTCTTTACGCTTCTCGTGCTCGTCAAAAGCTGGATGACTGACATTTTTTTCCCCTCTATAAAAGGCGCTGCTTTTATCCGCGGGAGTGGGATTTTCGCGGCACATTTTGCACCACATCTCTGTGCGGTCGTCATGTGTTTGGAGCCAGGCTACTTCCTGCGGCCACTTTTCCCACAAATACACGTTTTTTTATGTACAGGTCCAGTCTGGCATTTCTCTGGAGGTGGTGCAACACCAAAGTAATGACCTGCTGCAGCGTGCCTCTTGGACATTTTGATGAACGGACGAAAATCCTAAAACCAGAGAAAACAAATGTAACGCTAAGCTAGTTGTAACGTAAGCTAACTATTTACCGGAGGTCGAGGTTCAACAGTTAACCTTGCTAACTTGGAAAAAACCGCATCCACCTGATCAAGAACGAAGGCTGAAAGTTGCCTGAGTAACAACTGATTGTTAAAACTGACACGGGTCATAAGGACCTTACCAGTGGCATATGGGGAAAGTCCTGGTGTTTCAGTAAGTAACGGGTTCCCGAAAATGTTGGGACGCAAAAGCGCCTCTTTTCGTATCATCTGCTGCGCATCATTCATTTCGACCACGCATGCGCACCTGCACACCGGTTATGTGCACCTCTGTCTATATCACTTTCAGTGTCTTGTGTTTTATATTCAGTACCTGTGAACATTTCCAAGTCCAGTTTTCCATATTCTGTGAATGACTGACTGACTTCTGTCCCAACTTGGTATAGGTGTGTGTAGTGAGTTCAGTCACCTTGTTGTGTTGCTCTTCATGTTGTCATACTGTCACCTTGTTGTGATCGCTCTCCCAGCTTTAATACATCAAACTTGTCCACTTCGTTCATGTTCCGTACGATAAGCACTTTAGCGCCCTCTGGTGTCGCTCCATTCAGCTTGATGAATAGTTTGCAGCCTGCAGTCCATGTCGCCTGCATCTGCTGTGTCTTCGTTAGGGCCCTGACACACCAGGCCGATGTCGGCCAGAGTCGGGCCGTCAGTGAGCGTCTGTAAGCCTAGTTTTGCGGTGTGTCCCGCACCGTCGGCACTAGTCGGACCCCTGTCGGCAGCTTTTCAACCGATTCAGCGTGTTGAATGGGCGGAGCCCGTCGGTGAGAGAGATCGCTCTGATTGGCTGTTCAGCTTAGCGAATCAGTGCAGAGCCTGCACGCTAGGTGGCCGTCGGCTGTAGTCCTTGCGGTGTGTTCAAGCGCCACCTTCTGGCCCAGACGGCAGGCGACGTGAGGCGACGCACCAGTCGGCCTTCGTCGCCGCTAGTCGGTTTGGTGTGTCTGTGCACCCCTGCATATAAAGCCTGAGAACAATTTCTACAGGACCACATGCAGACACTGGGAATACTATACAGAAGACCATGTCAAAAGAAATGTAAACATGGATGGAGCGGTATCAATAAGTCACCTCAATAGCACGCGGATTCGCAGGTCAAAGTTCACCGAAGTTGAACTCCACGCGAAGCCAAGATGCGCATTTCTGGAAACGAGCGTGAATATTGGCCAGCGTTATTGCCGCACATGTGCTACTGGGGGCCGTGCCTATAGTCCCCGGGTCCTATATTCCATAGGACCCGGGGACTATAGGGGGGACCCCGTGCTACTGTACCCTTCCTCCTGTACTCCGCTGCTCCCTGATCCCAGCCTGGGGGGCAGCGGTGTTGTAAGACTTCCGAGACACTCAGAGAAGACTGACAGATTTCTGTCGGACGGACTTTACTGTGCTCGCCATTCATAATAATCCCAGGGTAAATGTGGGGCAACGAGCCTTGAATGTCATTCCGTCCCCCAGCGTTGACCTCTCACCGTGGTAATGTGTAGACCGCCTACAGGAACTTCAGGTTTTATGCTGAGTCTATGTTCTATCCATCCTGTTTTTCTATCCAATCGGTTGTTCTGTCCAACCTGTTGTTCTGTCCATTCTGTTGTTCTGTCCCTCCTGTTATGTTCTATCCAGTCTGTTGTTCTGTCCATCCTGTTGTTCTGTCCAGTCTGTCGTTCTGTCCATCCGGTTGTTATGTTCTATCCAGTCTGTTGTTCTGTCCAGTCTGTCGTTCTGTCCATCCGGTTGTTATGTTCTATCCAGTCTGTTGTTCTATCCAGTCTGTTGTTCTGTCCAACCTGTTGTTCTGTCCAGTCTGTTGTTATGTTCTATCCATCCTGTTGTTCTGTCCAGTCTGTTGTTTTGTCCATCCTGCTGTTCTGTCCATCCTGTTATGTTCTATCCATCCTGTTGTTCTGTCCAGTCTGTTATGTTCTATCCTGTTGTTCTGTCCACTCCATGTTCTATCCAGTCTGTTGTTCTGTCCATCCTGTTATGTTCTATCCATGCTGTTGTTCTGTCCAGTCTGTTATGTTCTATCCATGCTGTTGTTCTGACAATCCTGTTGTTCTGTCCAGTCTTTTATGTTCTATCCTGTTGTTCTGTCCAGTCTGTTATTATGTTCTATCCATCCTGTTGTTCTGTCCAGTCTGTTGTTCTGTCCATCCATTTGTGTTCTATCCACTCCATGTTCTGTCCATCCTGTTATGTTCTATCCACTCCATGTTCTGTCCATCCTGTTATGTTCTATCCAGTCTGTTGTTCTGTCCAGTCTGTTGTTCTGTCCATCCTGTTATGTTCTATCCACTCCATGTTCTGTCCATCCTGTTATGTTCTATCCAGTCTGTTGTTCTGTCCAGTCTGTTGTTATGTTCTATCCATCCTGTTGTTCTGTCCAGTCTGTTGTTCTGTCCAGTCTGTTGTTCTGTCCACTCCATGTTCTATCCATCCTGTTGTTCTGTCCAGTCTGTTATGTTCTATCCTGTTGTTCTGTCCACTCCATGTTCTATCCATGCTGTTGTTCTGTCCAGTCTGATGTTATGTTCTATCCATGCTGTTGTTCTGTCCATTCTGTTGTTCTGACAATCCTGTTGTTCTGTCCAGTCTGTTATGTTCTATGCTGTTGTTCTGTCCAGTCTGTTGTTCTGACAATCCTGTTCTTCTGTCCAGTCTGTTATGTTCTATCCTGTTGTTCTGTCCATTCTGTTGTTCTGACAATCCTGTTCTTCTGTCCAGTCTGTTATGTTCTATCCTGTTGTTCTGTCCATTCTGTTGTTCTGACAATCCTGTTGTTCTGTCCAGTCTGTTATGTTCTATGCTGTTGTTCTGTCCAGTCTGTTGTTATGTTCTATCCATCCTGTTGTTCTGTCCAGTCTGTTATGTTCTATCCTGTTGTTCTGTCCAGTCTGTTGTTCTGTCCATCCTGTTGTTATGTTCTGTCCATCATTTTGTTCTGTCCAGTCTGTTGTTCTGTCCATCCTGTTGTTATGTCCAGTCTGTTATGTTCCACTCCATATTCTATCCATCCTGTTATGTCCATCCTGTTGTTATGTTCTATCCATCCTGTTGTTCTGTCCAGTCTGTTGTTATGTTCTATCCATCCTGTTGTTCTGTTCATCCTGTTCTTCTGTCCAGTCTGTTATGTTCTGTCTATCCTGTTGTTCTGTCCATCCTGTTCTGTCCAGTCTGTTATATTCTATCCTGTTGTTCTGTCCACTCCATGTTCTATCCATCCTGTTGTTCTTTCCAGTCTGTTATGTTCTATCCTGTTGTTCTGTCCACTCCATGTTCTATCCATGCTGTTGTTCTGTCCATCCTGTTGGTATGTTCTATCTATCCTGTTGTTCTGTCCAGTCTGTTATATTCTATCCTGTTGTTCTGTCCACTCCATGTTCTATCCATCCTGTTGTTCTGTCCAGTCTGTTATGTTCTATCCATGTTGTTGTTCTGTCCAGTCTGTTGTTCTGTCCATCCTGTTGTTCTGTCCATCCTGTTGTTCTGTCCCGTCTGTTATGTTCTATCCAATCTGTTGTTCTGTCCAGTCTGTTATGTTCTATCCATGCTGTTGTTCTGTCCAGTCCTGTTATGTCCAGTCTGTTGTTCTATCCGTCCTGTTGTTCTGTCCATCCTGTTATGACCATCCTGTTTATGTTCTATCCTGTTGTTCTGTCCACTCCATGTTCTATCCATGCTGTTGTTCTGTCCACTCCATGTTCTATCCATGCTGTTGTTCTGTCCATCCTGTTATGTCCAGTCTGTTGTTCTGTCCAGTCTGTTGTTATGTTCTATCCATCCTGTTATGTTCTATCCATCCTGTTGTTCTGTCCATCCTGTTGGTATGTTCTATCTATCCCGTTGTTCTGTCCAGTCTGTTATATTCTATCCTGTTGTTCTGTCCACTCCATGTTCTATCCATCCTGTTGTTCTGTCCAGTCTGTTATGTTCTATCCATGTTGTTGTTCTGTCCAGTCTGTTGTTCTGTCCATCCTGTTGTTATGTCCAGTCTGTTATGTTCCACTCCATATTCTATCCATCCTGTTATGTCCATCCTGTTATGTTCTATCCATCCTGTTGTTCTGTTCATCCTGTTCTTCTGTCCAGTCTGTTATGTTCTGTCTATCCTGTTGTTCTGTCCATCCTGTTCTGTCCAGTCTGTTATATTCTATCCTGTTGTTCTGTCCACTCCATGTTCTATCCATCCTGTTGTTCTTTCCAGTCTTTTGTTCTGTCCCGTCTGTTATGTTCTATCCAATCTGTTGTTCTGTCCAGTCTGTTATGTTCTATCCATGTTGTTGTTCTGTCCAGTCTGTTGTTCTGTCCCGTCTGTTATGTTCTATCCAATCTGTTGTTCTGTCCAGTCTGTTATGTTCTATCCATGTTGTTGTTCTGTCCAGTCTGTTGTTCTGTCCATCCTGTTGTTCTGTCCAGTCTGTTATGTTCTGTCCATCCTGTTGTTCTGTCCAGTCTGTTATGTTCTATCCATGTTGTTGTTCTGTCCAGTCTGTTATGTTCTATCCATCCTGTTGTTCTGTCCAGTCTGTTATGTTCTATCCATGTTGTTGTTCTGTCCAGTCTGTTATGTTCTATCCATCCTGTTGTTCTGTCCAGTCTGTTATGTTCTATCCTGTTGTTCTGTCCAGTCTGTTGTTCTGTCCATCCTGTTGTTATGTTCTGTCCATCATTTTGTTCTGTCCAGTCTGTTGTTCTGTCCATCCTGTTGTTATGTCCAGTCTGTTATGTTCCACTCCATATTCTATCCATCCTGTTATGTCCATCCTGTTGTTATGTTCTATCCATCCTGTTGTTCTGTCCAGTCTGTTGTTATGTTCTATCCATCCTGTTGTTCTGTTCATCCTGTTCTTCTGTCCAGTCTGTTATGTTCTGTCTATCCTGTTGTTCTGTCCATCCTGTTCTGTCCAGTCTGTTATATTCTATCCTGTTGTTCTGTCCACTCCATGTTCTATCCATCCTGTTGTTCTTTCCAGTCTGTTATGTTCTATCCTGTTGTTCTGTCCACTCCATGTTCTAACCATGCTGTTGTTCTGTCCATCCTGTTGGTATGTTCTATCTATCCTGTTGTTCTGTCCAGTCTGTTATATTCTATCCTGTTGTTCTGTCCACTCCATGTTCTATCCATCCTGTTGTTCTGTCCAGTCTGTTATGTTCTATCCATGTTGTTGTTCTGTCCAGTCTGTTGTTCTGTCCATCCTGTTGTTCTGTCCATCCTGTTGTTCTGTCCCGTCTGTTATGTTCTATCCAATCTGTTGTTCTGTCCAGTCTGTTATGTTCTATCCATGCTGTTGTTCTGTCCAGTCCTGTTATGTCCAGTCTGTTGTTCTATCCGTCCTGTTGTTCTGTCCATCCTGTTATGACCATCCTGTTTATGTTCTATCCTGTTGTTCTGTCCACTCCATGTTCTATCCATGCTGTTGTTCTGTCCACTCCATGTTCTATCCATGCTGTTGTTCTGTCCATCCTGTTATGTCCAGTCTGTTGTTCTGTCCAGTCTGTTGTTATGTTCTATCCATCCTGTTATGTTCTATCCATCCTGTTGTTCTGTCCATCCTGTTGGTATGTTCTATCTATCCCGTTGTTCTGTCCAGTCTGTTATATTCTATCCTGTTGTTCTGTCCACTCCATGTTCTATCCATCCTGTTGTTCTGTCCAGTCTGTTATGTTCTATCCATGTTGTTGTTCTGTCCAGTCTGTTGTTCTGTCCATCCTGTTGTTATGTCCAGTCTGTTATGTTCCACTCCATATTCTATCCATCCTGTTATGTCCATCCTGTTATGTTCTATCCATCCTGTTGTTCTGTTCATCCTGTTCTTCTGTCCAGTCTGTTATGTTCTGTCTATCCTGTTGTTCTGTCCATCCTGTTCTGTCCAGTCTGTTATATTCTATCCTGTTGTTCTGTCCACTCCATGTTCTATCCATCCTGTTGTTCTTTCCAGTCTGTTGTTCTGTCCCGTCTGTTATGTTCTATCCAATCTGTTGTTCTGTCCAGTCTGTTATGTTCTATCCATGTTGTTGTTCTGTCCAGTCTGTTGTTCTGTCCCGTCTGTTATGTTCTATCCAATCTGTTGTTCTGTCCAGTCTGTTATGTTCTATCCATGTTGTTGTTCTGTCCAGTCTGTTGTTCTGTCCATCCTGTTGTTCTGTCCAGTCTGTTATGTTCTGTCCATCCTGTTGTTCTGTCCAGTCTGTTATGTTCTATCCATGTTGTTGTTCTGTCCAGTCTGTTATGTTCTATCCATCCTGATGTTCTGTCCAGTCTGTTATGTTCTATCCATGTTGTTGTTCTGTCCAGTCTGTTATGTTCTATCCATCCTGTTGTTCTGTCCAGTCTGTTATGTTCTATCCATGTTGTTGTTCTGTCCAGTCTGTTGTTCTGTCCATCCTGTTGTTCTGTCCATCCTGTTGTTCTGTCCCGTCTGTTATGTTCTATCCAATCTGTTGTTCTGTCCAGTCTGTTATGTTCTGTCTATCCTGTTGTTCTGTCCATCCTGTTATGTCCAGTCTGTTGTTCTGTCCATCCTGTTATGACCATCCTGTTGTTCTGTCCAGTCTGTTATGTTCTATCCTGTTGTTCTGTCCACTCCATGTTCTATCCATGCTGTTGTTCTGTCCATCCTGTTATGTCCAGTCTGTTGTTCTGTCCAGTCTGTTGTTATGTTCTATCCATCCTGTTATGTTCTATCCATCCTGTTGTTCTATCCATCCGGTTGTTATGTTCTATCCATCCTGTTATGTTCTATCTTTCCAGTCTGTTGTTCTGTCCAGTCTGTTGTTATGTTCTAGCCATCCTTTTGTTCTGTCCAGTCTGTTGTTCTGTCCAGTCTGTTATGTTTTATCCATGCTGTTGTTCTGTCCAGTCTGTTATGTTCTATCCTGTTGTTCTGTCCATTCTGTTGTTCTGACAATCCTGTTGTTCTATCCAGTCTGTTATGTTCCATCCTGTTGTTCTGTCCAGTCTGTTGTGTTCTATCCTGTTCTGTCCATTCTGTTGTTCTGACAATCCTGTTGTTCTGTCCAGTCTGCTGTTCTGTCCAGTCTGTTATGTTCTATCCATCCTGTTGTTCTGTCCAGTCTGTTGTTCTGTCCATCCTGTTGTTATGTTCTGTCCATCATTTTGTTCTGTCCAGTCTGTTGTTCTGTCCATCCTGTTGTTATGTTCTGTCCATCATTTTGTTCTGTCCAGTCTGTTGTTCTGTCCATCCTGTTGTTCTGTCCATCCTGTTGTTCTGTCCAGTCTGTTATGTTCTATCCTGTTGTTCTGTCCACTCCATGTTCTATCCATCCTGTTGTTCTGTCCAGTCTGTTATGTTCTATCCTGTTGTTCTGTCCACTCCATGTTCTATCCACTCCATGTTCTGTCCATCCTGTTATGTTCTATCCAGTCTGTTGTTCTGTCCAGTCTGTTGTTATGTTCTATCCATCCTGTTGTTCTGTCCATCCTGTTCTTCTGTCCAGTCTGTTGTTCTATCTATCCTGTTGTTCTGTCCAGTCTGTTATGTTCTGTCCATCCTGTTGTTCTGTCCCGTCTGTTATGTTCTATCCATGCTGTTGTTCTGTCCAGTCTGTTATGTTCCATCCTGTTGTTCTGTCCAGTCTGTTGTTCTGTCCAGTCTGTTATGTTCTGTCCATCCTGTTGTTCTGTCCCGTCTGTTATGTTCTATCCATGCTGTTGTTCTGTCCAGTCTGTTATGTTCCATCCTGTTGTTCTGTCCAGTCTGTTGTGTTCTATCCTGTTCTGTCCATTCTGTTGTTCTGACAATCCTGTTGTTCTGTCCAGTCTGCTGTTCTGTCCAGTCTGTTATGTTCTATCCATCCTGTTGTTCTGTCCAGTCTGTTGTTCTGTCCATCCTGTTGTTATGTTCTGTCCATCATTTTGTTCTGTCCAGTCTGTTGTTCTGTCCATCCTGTTGTTATGTTCTGTCTGTTGTTATGTTCTATCCATCCTGTTCTTCTGTCCAGTCTGTTGTTATGTTCTATCCATCCTGTTCTTCTGTCCAGTCTGTTGTTCTATCCATCCTGTTGTTCTGTCCAGTCTGTTATGTTCTATCCTGTTGTTCTGTCCACTCCATGTTCTATCCATGCTGTTGTTCTGTCCATCCTGTTGTTATGTTCTATCTATCCTGTTGTTCTGTCCAGTCTGTTATGTTTTATCCATGCTGTTGTTCTGTCCATCCTGTTATGTCCATCCTGTTGTTCTGTCCAGTCTGTTATGTTCTATCCTGTTGTTCTGTCCACTCCATGTTCTATCCATGCTGTTGTTCTGTCCATCCTGTTGTTATGTTCTATCTATCCTGTTGTTCTGTCCAGTCTGTTATGTTCTATCCTGTTGTTCTGTCCACTCCATGTTCTATCCACTCCATGTTCTGTCCATCCTGTTATGTTCTATCCAGTCTGTTGTTCTGTCCAGTCTGTTGTTATGTTCTATCCATCCTGTTGTTCTGTCTAGTCTGTTGTTCTGTCCAGTCTGCTGTTCTTTCCAGTCTGTTATGTTCTATCCATCCTGTTGTTCTGTCCAGTCTGTTATGTTCTATCCTGTTGTTCTGTCCACTCCATGTTCTATCCATCCTGTTGTTCTGTCCAGTCTGTTATGTTCTATCCATGCTGTTGTTCTGTCCAGTCTGTTGTTATGTTTTATCCATGCTGTTGTTCTGTCCATTCTGTTGTTCTGACAATCCTGTTCTTCTGTCCAGTCTGTTATGTTCTATCCTGTTGTTCTGTGCAGTCTGTTGTGTTCTGTGCTGTTGTTCTGTGCAGTCTGTTGTTATGTTCTATCCATCCTGTTGTTCTGTCCAGTCTGTTATGTTCTATCCTGTTGTTCTGTCCACTCCATGTTCTATCCATTCTGTTGTTCTGTCCAGTCTGTTGTTCTGTCCATCCTGTTGTTATGTTCTGTCCATCATTTTGTTCTGTCCAGTCTGTTGTTCTGTCCATCCTGTTGTTATGTCCAGTCTGTTATGTTCCACTCCATATTCTATCCATCCTGTTATGTCCATCCTGTTGTTATGTTCTATCCATGCTGTTGTTCTGTCCACTCCATGTTCTATCCATGCTGTTGTTCTGTCCATCCTGTTATGTCCAGTCTGTTGTTCTGTCCAGTCTGTTGTTATGTTCTATCCATCCTGTTATGTTCTATCTATCCAGTCTGTTGTTCTGTCCAGTCTGTTGTTATGTTCTAGCCATCCTTTTGTTCTGTCCAGTCTGTTGTTCTGTCCAGTCTGTTATGTTTTATCCTGTTGTTCTGTCCAGTCTGCTGTTCTGTACAGTCTGCTGTTCTGTCCAGTCTGTTATGTTCTATCCATCCTGTTGTTCTGTCCATCCTGTTGTTATGTTCTGTCCATCATTTTGTTCTGTCCAGTCTGTTGTTCTGTCCATCCTGTTGTTATGTTCTATCCATCCTGTTGTTCTGTCCATTCTGTTGTTCTGTCCAGTCTGTTATGTTCCATCCTGTTGTTCTGTCCAGTCTGCTGTTCTGTACAGTCTGCTGTTCTGTCCAGTCTGTTATGTTCTATCCATCCTGTTGTTCTGTCCAGTCTGTTGTTCTGTCCATCCTGTTGTTATGTTCTGTCCATCATTTTGTTCTGTCCAGTCTGTTGTTCTGTCCATCCTGTTGTTATGTTCTATCCATCCTGTTGTTCTGTCCAGTCTGTTGTTCTGTCCACTCTGTTGTTCTATCCATGCTGTTGTTCTGTCCACTCCATGTTCTATCCATCCTGTTGTTCTGTCCAGTCTGTTATGTTCTATCCTGTTGTTCTGTCCACTCCATGTTCTATCCATGCTGTTGTTCTGTCCATCCTGTTATGTTCTATCTATCCTGTTGTTCTGTCCAGTCTGTTATGTTTTATCCATGCTGTTGTTCTGTCCAGTCTGTTATGTCCAGTCTGTTGTTCTATCCGTCCTGTTGTTCTGTCCATCCTGTTATGTCCATCCTGTTGTTCTGTCCAGTCTGTTATGTTCTATCCTGTTGTTCTGTCCACTCCATGTTCTATCCATGCTGTTGTTCTATCCACTCTGTTGTTCTGTCCAGTCTGTTGTTCTGTCCACTCCATGTTCTATCCATGCTGTTGTTCTGTCCATCCTGTTGTTCTGTCCACTCCATGTTCTATCCAGTCTGTTGTTCTGTCCATCCTGTTGTTCTGTCCAGTCTGTTGTTCTGTCCATCCTGTTATGTTCTATCCACTCCATGTTCTGTCCATCCTGTTATGTTCTATCCAGTCTGTTGTTCTGTCCAGTCTGTTGTTATGTTCTATCCATCCTGTTGTTCTGCCCGGTCTGTTGTTCTGTCCAGTCTGTTATGTTCTATCCATCCTGTTGTTCTGTCCCATCTGTTATGTTCTATCCATGCTGTTGTTCTGTCCAGTCTGTTATGTTCCATCCTGTTGTTCTGTCCAGTCTGTTGTTCTGTCCAGTCTGTTATGTTCTGTCCATCCTGTTGTTCTGTCCCGTCTGTTATGTTCTATCCATGCTGTTGTTCTGTCCAGTCTGTTGTGTTCTATCCTGTTCTGTCCATTCTGTTGTTCTGACAATCCTGTTGTTCTGTCCAGTCTGCTGTTGTGTCCATTCTGTTATGTTCTATCCATCCTGTTGTTCTGTCCAGTCTGTTGTTCTGTCCATCCTGTTGTTATGTTCTGTCCATTATTTTGTTCTGTCCAGTCTGTTGTTCTGTCCATCCTGTTGTTATGTTCTATCCATCCTGTTGTTCTGTCCAGTCTGTTATGTTCTATCCATCCTGTTGTTCTGTCCAGTCTGATGTTATGTTCTATCCTGTTGTTCTGTCCACTCCATGTTCTATCCATCCTGTTGTTCTGTCCAGTCTGTTGTTCTGTCCATCCTGTTATGTTCCATCCATCCTGCTCTTCTGTCCAGTCTGTTATGTTCTATCCTGTTGTTCTGTCCAGTCTGTTGTGTTCTATCCTGTTCTGTCCATTCTGTTGTTCTGACAATCCTGTTGTTCTGTCCAGTCTGCTGTTGTGTCCAGTCTGTTATGTTCTATCCATCCTGTTGTTCTGTCCAGTCTGTTGTTCTGTCCATCCTGTTGTTATGTTCTGTCCATCATTTTGTTCTGTCCAGTCTGTTGTTCTGTCCATCCTGTTGTTATGTTCTATCCATCCTGTTGTTCTGTCCAGTCTGTTATGTTCTATCCATCCTGTTGTTCAGTCCAGTCTGTTACGTTCTATCCTGTTGTTCTGTCCACTCCATGTTCTATCCATCCTGTTGTTCTGTCCATCCTGTTGTTCTGTCCAGTCTGTTATGTTCTATCCTGTTGTTCTGTCCACTCCATGTTCTATCCATGCTGTTGTTCTGTCCATCCTGTTGTTATGTTCTATCTATCCTGTTGTTCTGTCCAGTCTGTTATGTTTTATCCATGCTGTTGTTCTGTCCAGTCTGTTATGTCCAGTCTGTTGTTCTATCCATGCTGTTGTTCTGTCCATCCTGTTGTTATGTTCTATCCTGTTGTTCTGTCCACTCCATGTTCTATCCATGCTGTTGTTCTGTCCATCCTGTTGTTCTGTCCACTCCATGTTCTATCCAGTCTGTTGTTCTGTCCATCCTGTTGTTCTGTCCAGTCTGTTGTTCTGTCCATCCTGTTATGTTCTATCCCCTCCATGTTCTGTCCATCCTGTTATGTTCTATCCAGTCTGTTGTTCTGTCCAGTCTGTTGTTATGTTCTATCCATCCTGTTGTTCTGTCCGGTCTGTTGTTCTGTCCAGTCTGTTATGTTCTATCCATCCTGTTGTTCTGTCCCATCTGTTATGTTCTATCCATGCTGTTGTTCTGTCCAGTCTGTTATGTTCCATCCTGTTGTTCTGTCCAGTCTGTTGTTCTGTCCAGTCTGTTATGTTCTGTCCATCCTGTTGTTCTGTCCCGTCTGTTATGTTCTATCCATGCTGTTGTTCTGTCCAGTCTGTTGTGTTCTATCCTGTTCTGTCCATTCTGTTGTTCTGACAATCCTGTTGTTCTGTCCAGTCTGCTGTTGTGTCCAGTCTGTTATGTTCTATCCATCCTGTTGTTCTGTCCAGTCTGTTGTTCTGTCCATCCTGTTGTTATGTTCTGTCCATCATTTTGTTCTGTCCAGTCTGTTGTTCTGTCCATCCTGTTGTTATGTTCTATCCATCCTGTTGTTCTGTCCAGTCTGTTATGTTCTATCCATCCTGTTGTTCAGTCCAGTCTGTTACGTTCTATCCTGTTGTTCTGTCCACTCCATGTTCTATCCATCCTGTTGTTCTGTCCATCCTGTTGTTCTGTCCAGTCTGTTATGTTCTATCCTGTTGTTCTGTCCACTCCATGTTCTATCCATGCTGTTGTTCTGTCCATCCTGTTGTTATGTTCTATCTATCCTGTTGTTCTGTCCAGTCTGTTATGTCCAGTCTGTTGTACTATCCGTCCTGTTGTTCTGTCCATCCTGTTATGTCCATCCTGTTGTTCTGTCCAGTCTGTTATGTTGTCCATTCTGTCCATTCTGTTATGTTGTCCATTCTGTCTTTCTGTCCATTCCGTCATTATGTTCTGTCCATTCTGTCCATTCTGTCTCATTGTCCACTCCCCCCTTTCTGTCACATCTGTAACCGTCCTTGTGACGTCATAACCCTCCTGCTGAATAAAGGCCCGTTTCATTTCCCAGAGCGTTCCACAGACACACAAACAGGACAAGGTGTGAAGGGGACGTGGCGTTTAATGTGAGTTTAGTACAGATGGCGGGACGTCCTATTGAGCACACCACACCGCCTTGTTCTGCTGAACCGACTGCATTTAGGACATAGCACAAGTGCTTTCCAATTAACGCCTGAACACTTTACCCACTCGTACCCCAGCGGTGTCAGCCATGCAAGCTGACAACCAGCTAATCAGGACAAGTCAGCCGTCTCGCTCAGGGACACCTCCGCATTTTTGCCAGGGGGAGCCGAGGACTGAACCGACAACGACATGCTGCATATATTCCTGCATATATGCGGCAGCACAACCAGCCAAGTCAGTTCACACATGACCAGTCATTCAACACTGACTGATGGAGCAGCCATGATGCACTTGTTCATTCTGCCCCAAGGTCCGACAAGAGATGGCGACACAACACCACAGTGTATAGTGGACCAGTACACTTACAGCTGTGTATCTCTGATGCTGATGGTTTGTTCATCCATTCATCATCAGCTGCTTCTCCGGGGTCGGGTCACGGTGACAGCAAGCTACGTAGGACACTCCAGACCTCCCTCTCCCCAGCAACGGCCTCCAGCTCCTCCTGGGGGATCCCAAGGCGTTCCCAGGCCAGATTGGACATGTAGTCCCTCCAGCGAGTTCTGGCTCTACCCCGGGTCTCCTCCTCCCAGTTGGACGTGCCCGGTAAACCTCCAAAGGAAGGTGCCCAGGAGGCTTCCTGGTCAGATGCCCGAACCATCTCAACTGGCTCCTTTTGACGTGAAGGAGCAGCGGCTCTACTCCGAGCTCCCTCCAGATGTCCGAGCTCCTCACCCTATCTCTAAGGCTGAGCCCAGACACCCTACGGAGGAAACTCACTTCAGTCGCTTGTATCCACCATCTCCCCCTTTCGGTCACCACCCAGAGCTCATGACCACAGGTGAGGGCTGGAAGGAAGACTGACTGGTAAATGGAGAGCTTTGTCTTCCGGCTCAGCTCCCTCTTCACCACAATGGTCCGGCACAACGTCCACATTACTGCTGATGCTGCACCAACCCACCTGTCAATCTCCCGCTCCATCCTACCCTCACTCGTGAACAAGACCCCGAGATACTTCCACTCCTTCAGCGGTTTATCTCGTCTCCTTGTTTCATTTCTAACATCTGTGATCACGTGGTTGTGTCATCACCCTCGATCCTTTCTGCTTGATCGAGCTTGTCAACGTACGGCTGCTGTGACAACGCTTTCCCCCATGTGGCCCGTTAAGCTTTCCTCTGCTCTGCTGCCATCTGATCACACACACACACACACACACACACACACACTTGCTTGCTTGCTTTAGGTTGTCCGTCGTGTCCGATGATGACAATCCTGCCTCTGTCACTTGTGAGTCTTCTTATGGCTGTAAAGCCCAATCCGCGATCCACAATGTCTGCCACAGACAGAACAGGTGAAATCACTGACTGGGGGTGTAGGTGTGGTACTGGCTTCATGTCTCTTCAGACGTCTTCTGGCCCGTCGATCACCGCGGTCCTTCTCAAGGTTTTGCACCCCTTGTTGACAGAGCTGCCGCCAGATGGAGCGTTGGGCGGCAGTGTCTTCCAGCTGGCTCGGGTTCAGGCCGCACTTCTTTATGATGGTCTTCAGCTGGTCTTTGTACCGTTTTTTCTGGCCCCCTGCCAAGCGGCGGCCAAGATGTAGCTGGCCATACAGCACTTTACGCGGTAAGCGCTCCTTTGGCATCCTGATGACGTGACCGAGCCATCGAAGTTGGTGCTGGGTGACGGTAGCCTCCATGCTGATGCAGTTGGTCTTGCGGAGTATTTCAGTATGGGGCACTCGGTCACGCCAGGTTCTCCTCAGGATGCATTGTAGGCATCTGATGTGGAAGGCCTCAAGCATCCTGAGGTGGTGGCTGTACAGGGTCCACGCCTCACAGCTGTAGAGGAGAGTCGTGATGACAACTGCCAAGTAGACAGATATTTTGGTGTGGAGGTTGAGGTCTTTGTTTTGAAAGACCCTTCTCCTAAGTCTGCCAAAAGAGGATGACGCTTGTTTAATCCGGTTTTGCATCTCCCTGTCGATGCTGCAGATGCTGGAGATGTTGAAGGTTGGTGAATGAGATGGAGGAGTAGATGCCCACTGGCATACTACTTCAGTCTTTGTCACATTTATAGAGAGCCCCAGCCTACCATACGCCCTTGCAGCAGCTGCAAGGGTAGCTTGTAGTGCCTCGGGTGTGTGGGCCACAACTGCACAGTCATCTGCGTACTGTAACTCAATGATGTGCTCCGATGTCATTTTTGTGACCGCTTGGAGCCTACAGATGTTAAATAGGTTTCCATCTAGTCTGAAGTCCACAGTAACCCCACTGTCCTTCCTGATTTCCTTGTGGAGCAGCAATGTCACACACAGGAGGAAGATGTTAAAAAGAACTGGAGCAAGGATGCACCCCTGACGTACCCCGGTGCACACCCTGAAGGGCTCGGATTCCTGGCCTCCAATGGTCACACGTGCCATCATCCCCACGTGAAATCTTTGAAGGATGTTGACAAACTTTCGTGGACAGCCAAACTTCAGGAGGATGTTCCATAGGATGTCCCTGTTGACTGTGTCGAAAGCCTTTGACAGGTCGATGAAGGCTATGAAGAGGTTCTGATGTTGCTCCCTACACCTCTCCTGGAGTTGCCGTGCTGTGAACACCATGTCCACAGTACTCCTATTCCTCCTAAACCCACACTGTGACTCAGGCAACAGCTCCTCTGAGATGTGTTTTACCAGCCTGTGTAACATGAGTTTGGCCAGGACTTTTCCAGCAACAGCCAGTAGTGAAATGCCACGGCTGTTGCCACAGAGGGACTTGTCTCCTTTGCCTTTATATATGGAGATGATGTTAGCATCCCTCCACTGCTGAGGGACAGTTTCGTTCTTCCATACGTGTGAGATGAACAGGAAAAGTGCACGGGTGCAGAGGTAGCCTCCCTGTTTAAAAATCTCTGCAGGGATACTGTCAGGGCCAGGGGTCTTGTTATTTTTCAGCGACCTAACTGCACAATGAACCTCTTCAAAGGTTGGTGGAAGGTCAAGGTCTTGGATGGTGGGGCGGACAGGTAGTTCATCCAAGATCGAGGGATCTGTTGGGGAGGGCTGGTTCAAAAGAGTCTCAAAATGTTCTGCCCATCTTTTTGTGATGAATTTCTGGTCCTTTATGAGGGTGGTACCATCATCAGACTTCAGGGGGGAGACAGAGCAGTTTCTTGGGCCGTAGATGGTTTTCACTGCATCATAAAAGTTGTGCATATCATTTCTATCGGCATGGGATTGTATTTCATTTGCCTTCGATATCCACCACTCATTCTGCAGGGCACGCAATTTTGACTGCACCTCTCTCCTGGATGTTTGCCATTGTTGCCGGAGTGTAGCTGATGTGGGATTGTTGAGGACAGCACTGTGTGCTTTATGCATGCCTTTGAGTATGGAAGTTATTGTGCCTGTGTTGTCATTGAACCAGTCCTGGTGTTTTCTGCTCTTGTAACCGATGGATTGGGATGCTGCCTTGTAGAGTCTGGAGCTCACGGAAGACCATTTCCTGTCAATGGAATCATCCGTGCTCAAGAGAAGCTCAATGTCTTCCAGGTTTTCAGCCAGAGAGAGGCGGAGATTGTTCTGGACCTCAGCCTTTTCTAGCCGGGTACAGTCGAGCCTCTTCTTTCCTGACCTCTGGAGACGAACCGCAGGGCATACCTTCACCTGGAGCCTGGTCATGATGAGCCGGTGATCTGTCCAGCACTCAGCACCTCTCATTGCACGAGTGAGTAAGACGTCTTTTGTATCAGCACGTCTCACAATGATGTAGTCCAATAGGTGCCAATGTTTGGAGCGTGGGTGCATCCAGGATGTTTTGTGCTTGTTTTTTAATTGGAAGAGGGTGTTTGTGATGGTCAAGCCATGCTCAGCACAGAGGCTTAGGAGGCGCAGTCCATTTGCATTGACTTTCCCAATGCCATGCCCACCAATGACACCGCTCCACACCTTGTTGTCTTTCCCGACTCTGGCATTGAAATCGCCCAGCAAAAAGAGCTTGTCCTCCTTGGGTATATGACGGAGAGCCTCATCTAGTGACTGATAGAAGCGGTCCTTTACGTCATCCTCTGATGGCAGTGTTGGTGCATAGGCACCTAGGAGGGTGGCATAACGTTTCTTGGCCAGAGGGATCCTGAGCGACATGAGCCTTTCACTTATGCCAATCGGTGTTTCAGTGAGTCTTGGTAGGAGGCTGTTTTTTATTGCAAATCCCACACCATGCGGATGTTGTCCTCCTGCAGGGTATCCCTTCCAGAAGAAGGTGTAGGTGTCCTCCTTCAGGGAGCCTTCATCCAGGAACCTGGTTTCACTGAGTGCAGCAATGTCAATATTGTAGCGATTGAGTTCCGCTGCAATTAGTGCAGTCCTTCGCTGAGGTCTTTCGGCATTAACGTCCAGC
This sequence comes from Lampris megalopsis, assembly GCA_022114975.2. NCBI lineage: Eukaryota > Metazoa > Chordata > Actinopteri > Lampriformes > Lampridae > Lampris > Lampris megalopsis. Next base: position 4,296,885 of record JAJHIY020000264.1, on the reverse strand, counting down.
AGAGTTCTTATGTTCCATGTTGCCAGTTTAAAGGGAATTATTTTATTTTTTTTATTTCGACCGCGGAGTGGAATGTCCCGATAGGTGCGGTAGCCTATCCAGGATGTTTTGAGTGGGCAATGTCATCACCCTCGATCCTTTCTGCTTGATCGAGCTTGTCAACGTACGGCTGCTGTGACAACGCTTTCCCCCATGTGGCCCGTTAAGCTTTCCTCTGCTCTGCTGCCATCTGATCACACACACACACACACACACACACGCACACACACACAGCATCTCACGGTCTGTCTGCAGTTTGGCCTCGGAGGCATGAGGAGTGTTGTGGCTGTTCTGGCATCCCTCCGCTCTGATGAATAATGGAGAGCAGCTCAGTGTAAAACACTTATTTGATGTAAAATATTCATATCACTCCCCCCTTTTAAGACAGGACGGTACCACGCCAGCTGTGAAGGGAGGAGGTGCCAAGGTGTTACCTGCACACACACACACACGCACGCCTGCACTACAATCCTGTTAGTGTGTTGCCTGCCCTCCTCCTCCTCTTCCTCCCTTCCTTCCTCCCTTCCACGCCGTGCTGTGTGTGTGTGTGTGTGTGCGCACGAGCGTGCCAGGCATAATGAACGGCCTCCAGACTGATGTTTACATAGTGTGATGGCCGGAACAGAAGGAAGTGTCTCCGGGGCAAAACGGAAAACCCTGCATCAGCAGAACCGGAGAGGGACGAGTAATAACGGAGGAGGGGGGACGGTTTAACTCCTGGTGAGTCCTGCAGGGGAAGGGAAATGTGGTCCTCCGTTTCTGTAATTACACACCACTCAGAAACCCCGAGCTAGCGGATTTAGTAAAGCCTCCCCAAGCACACCGGACCGCCGCTGAACCCGCGTCACCGCCTGCTGGATGAGGCTTTTAAAAGCTGGTAAATGTGGACAATGTGTTGTTCACAAACCCACCTTGGTGTGACGTCCTTACGCGTGTGGCCAAGGCGCGTAGAAAGAACAGAAACCCAGACTACAAACAGCCGCCAAGGCCACTCTGGAACCTCACCAGGGGACGAATACCCAGCCAGTACACACCACACCTTCTCTGGGAAAGAGCAGCCATTTCCATAGCGGACCGGTCCAAGACATGGAAACAGATGATCCTCTCTGGCGACCCCTAACGGCAGCAGCTGAAAGTAGCAGTAGCAGCAGTAGCATTAGTAGTAGTAGTCATGTTAGCAGTAGTAGTAGTAGTCATGTTAGCAGTAGTAGTAGCAGTAGCATTAGTAATGTTAGAAGTAGTAGTAACAGCAGCAGTAGTCATGTTAGCAGTAGTAGCAGTAGCCATGTTAGCAGTAGTAGTAGCAGCAGCAGTAGTAGTAGTAGTCATGTTAGCAGTAGTAGCAGTAGTAGCAGTAGTCATGTTAGCAGCAGTAGCCATGTTAGCAGCAGCAGTAGTAGTAGTAGCAGTAGTCATGTTAGCAGCAGTAGTAGTAGCAGTAGTAGCAGCAGTAGTCATGTTAGCAGCAGTAGTAGTAGTAGCAGCAGTAGTCATGTTAGCAGCAGCAGTAGTAGCAGTAGTCATGTTAGCAGTAGCAGTAGTAGCAGTAGTCATGTTAGCAGCAGTAGCAGTAGTAGCAGTAGTCATGTTAGCAGCAGTAGCAGTAGCAGTAGTCATGTTAGAAGCAGTAGCAGTAGGAATGGCAGTTTGGTAGAGAGAAGAAGCAGAGATAAGAGTTTCCAGTTCCAAAACAGAATGTTATTTAAATAGAAAACAGTCATTAACACTGGACAACACATTTTCTCACACGTTTTGCTTCCGGAGAAACTACTACTACTATCCAAAGGAGGTGAATCAAGTGCAAGTGGACTTGGTATATATCCGTGAAGACGTTTCGCCTCTCATCCAAGAGGCTTCCTCAGTTCCTGCCTTTCTGACTAGACCCAGCTACTCTGACTGGCTGCTGATGAGACTCAGCATTTATCCTCTAGGAGTCGTTGTCAGAGCTATAGATGTCCATGGCTCTTTTGTGTCCCGATGTTTACCAACGCCCGTCGCTAACAGAGCCATCTATGTGAAACTGGAAAAACCATCCCTCAACAGAGGAGGAGGTCTGCGACACCACCCATCTCCCACTTGCAATGCCGTCCTTTGATCTCTACCCAGGAGACTCCAAGAACAACAGTCGGTCACTAACGGCTCCAACCACTCTCATGACCACTGAACAATGAAGTCGAAACTAACACCCCCAATGACCGTCGCTGCTAAACAAATGCATATCAATAGCTCCGATGGCGACGGGCGTGGCCAAACATCGGTACACAAAAGAGCCACTCATATCTATGGCTCTGTAAGCGACGGGCGTTGGTAAACATCGGATCACAAAGAGCCATGGACATCTCTAGCTCTGACAGCGACTCCTAGAGGATAAATACTGAGTCTCATCAGCAGCCAGTCAGACTAGCTTGGTCTAGTCAGAAAGGCACGAACTGAAGAAGCCTCTTGGATGAGAGGCGAAACGTCTTCACGGACATATACCAAGTCCAGCTGCACTTGATTCACCTCCTTTGGAGAACCATGACCTGGATGAATGAGAACATTCACAGACACTACTACTACTACTTTTGGCTGCTCCCGTTAGGGGTCGCCACAGCGGATCATCCATTTCCAGAGAAAAAGTAGAGATTATGATGGACAATGTCAAGCTGGACACAAAACAATGTCAGATGTGCTGTATCACGCAGTTATTTAGAGAAACATGAAAATAGCTTGTATGGAATGCAACATGTTAATCACATAATGGTGCTGACACATGGTGTTAGTTCACCTGAGCTTCAAATGTTCTGCAGCTGGTGTTGGTTTGTACTCAGCATCTGGTGCCTCTCGTGTCAGTGTCCAACAGCAGTCGGCCAGCATTGATGGATTCCAGTTACCCCGATACCTCTTTTCCTTGGTCACAATGTCCTGGTGAAACCTTTCACCACGTTCCTCACTGACTGCACCAAGACCAGCGGGGAAGAAGTCCAAGTGTGATGCAGAAGATGACTTTTCAATGACATGTTGCACGTCATGGTTTTGTATGTTTTAAGCATGTTGTCCAGCAGCTCAGTGTAGTCTGATGCTCTGTAGTAGCTCAGGAGGCCCATAATAGCTCTCAGTTCTCCTACAGTGCGTGACCTTCTCTATTTTAGACCTCTCACTGCAATGGTGTCAGCTGGGTCCATCTTACTGGCCTCTGCTGATACAATACGTCCCAGATAGCATACTTCCCGCCTAAACAACTCACATTTGTGGGCTTTAGCTTGACGCCATACTGTCTGAGCCGCTTGACCACTGTCCTGACATCTTCCACATGAGCTGAGAATGACTTGCTGAACACTATTGTGTCTCCAAGATACGGAATACAAATGTCCTCTCTCAAAACTTCCAGACATCGCTGAAAGGCAGCGGGTGCATTCATCGGGCCAAATGGTTTCCTGACCCACTCGTACAAACCCCAGGGGGTCACAACAGCAGTCAGGTGTCTGCTCTCATCAGTCATGAAGCCCTGATGATAGGCCTTCCCTTGGTCTAACAGGAAGAACCAAGAGTTGCCTCCCAGCCCATCCATGATGTCTTGTACTCTTAGAACTGGCTGGCAGTAGGGAATGGTAACACATCTGAAGTGCTGATTAAACCTGGGGAAACAGAGTAAATGACACAAAGTGATAATTAAATCTGGGGAAACAAAGAGTAAATGACATATATCAAGTGATAATTAAACCTGGGGAAACAAAGAGTAAATGACACATATCAAGTCATGATTAAACCTGGGGAAATAAAGAGTAAATGACACATATCAAGTGATGATTAAACCTGGGGAAATAAAGAGTCAATGACATATATCAAGTGATTATTAAACCTGGGGAAACAAAGAGTAAATGACACATATCATGTGATAATTAAACCTGGGGTAACAAAGAGTAAATGACACATATCAAGTGATAATTAAACCTGAGGAAACAAAGAGTAAATGACACATATCAAGTGGTAATTAAACCTGGGGAAACAAAGAGTAAATGACACATATCAAGTGATTATTAAACCTGGGGAAATAAAGAGTAAATGACACATATCAATTGATGATTAAACCTGGGGAAACAAAGAGTAAATGACACATATCAAGTGATGATTAAACCTGGGGAAACAAAAAGTAAATGACACAAAAAGTGATAATTAAACCTGGGGAAACAAAGAGTAAATGACACATATCAAGTGATAATTAAACCTGGGGAAACAAAGAGTAAATGACACATATCAAGTGATGATTAAACCTGGGGAAACAAAGAGTAAATGACACATATCAAGTGATAATTAAACCTGGGGAAACAAAGAGTAAATGACATATATCAAATGATTATTAAACCTGGGGAAACAAAGAGTAAATGACACATATCATGTGATAATTAAACCTGGGGAAACAAAGAGTAAATGACACATATCAAGTGATAATTAAACCTGGGGAAACAAAGAGTAAATGACACATATCAAGTGATTATTAAACCTGGGGAAACAAAGAGTAAATGACACATCTTGTGATAATTAAACCTGGGGAAAAAAAGAGTAAATCACACATATCAAGTTATAATTAAACTTGGGAAAACAAAGAGTAAATGACATATATTAAGTGATTATTAAACCTGGGGAAACAAAGAGTAAATGACACATATCAAGTGATAATTAAACCTGGGGAAACAAAGAGTAAATGACATATATCAAGTGATAATTCAATCGGGGGAAACAAAGAGTAAGTGACACATATCAAGTGATGATTAAACCTGGGGAAACAAAGAGTAAATGACACATATCAAGTGATGATTAAACCTGGGGAAACAAAGAGTAAATGACACATATCAAGTGATGATTAAACCTGGGGAAACAAAGAGTAAATGACACATATCAAGTGATGATTAAACCTGGGGAAACAAAGAGTAAATGACACATATCAAGTGATGATTAAACCTGGGAAAACAAAGAATGACATATATCAAGTGATGATTAAACCTGGGGAAACAAAGAGTAAATGACACATATCAAGTGATAATTAAAGTGATAATTAAACCTGGGGAAATAAAGAGTAAATGACACATATCAAGTGATGATTAAACCTGAGGAAACAAAGAGTAAATGACATATATCAAGTGATTATTAAACCTGGGGAAACAAAGAGTAAATGACATATATCAAGTGATAATTAAACCTGGGGAAACAAAGAGTAAATGACACATATCAAGTGATTATTAAACCTGGGGAAACAAAGAGTAAATGACATATATCAAGTGATAATTAAACCTGGGGAAACAAAGAGTAAATGACACATATCAAGTGATGATTAAACCTGGGGAAATAAAGAGTAAATGACACATATCAAGTGATGATTAAACCTGGGGAAACAAAGAGTAAATGACACATATCAAGTGATAATTAAACCTGAGGAAACAAAGAGTAAATGACATATATCAAGTGATTATTAAACCTGGGGAAACAAAGAGTAAATGACACATATCATGTGATAATTAAACCTGGGTAAACAAAGAGTAAATGACACATATCAAGTGATGATTAAACCTGGGGAAATAAAGAGTAAATGACACATATCAAGTGATGATTAAACCTGAGTAAACAAACAGTAAATGACATATATCAAGTGATAATTAAACCTGGGGAAACAAAGAGTAAATGACATATATCAAGTGATAATTAAACCTGGGGAAATAAAGAGTAAATTACATATATCAAGTGATAATTAAACCTGGGGAAACAAAGAGTAAATGACATATATCAAGTGATAATTCAATCGGGGGAAACAAAGAGTAAATGACATATATCAAGTGATGATTAAACCTGGGGAAACAAAGAGTAAATGACACAAAGTGATAATTAAATCTGGGGAAACAAAGAGTAAATGACATATATCAAGTGATAATTAAACCTGGGAAAACAAAGAGTAAATGACACATATCAAGTGATGATTAAACCTGGGAAAACAAAGAATGACATAAATCAAGTGATGATTAAACCTGGGGAAACAAAGAGTTAATGACACATATCAAGTGATAATTAAAGTGATAATTAAACCTGGGGAAATAAAGAGTAAATGACACATATCAAGTGATGATTAAACCTGGGGAAACAAAGAGTAAATGACATATATCAAGTGATGATTAAACCTGGGGAAACAAAGAGTAAATGACACATATCAAGTGATGATTAAACCTGGGGAAACAAAGAGTAAATGACACATATCAAGTGATGATTAAACCTGGGGAAACAAAGAGTAAATGACACATATCAAGTGATGATTAAACCTGGGGAAACAAAGAGTAAATGACATATATCAAGTGATTATTAAACCTGGGGAAACAAAGAGTAAATGACATATATCAAGTGATAATTAAACCTGGGGAAACAAAGAGTAAATGACACATATCAAGTGATGATTAAACCTGGGGAAACAAAGAGTAAATGACATATATCAAGTGATAATTAAAGTGATAATTAAACCTGGGGAAATAAAGAGTAAATGACACATATCAAGTGATAATTAAACCTGGGGAAACAAAGAGTAAATGACATATATCAAGTGATAATTAAACCTGGGGAAATAAAGAGTAAATGACACATATCAAGTGATAATTAAACCTGGGGAAACAAAGAGTAAATGACATATATCAAGTGATTATTAAACCTGGGGAAACAAAGAGTAAATGACACATATCAAGTGATGATTAAACCTGGGGAAACAAAGAGTAAATGACATATATAAAGTGATAATTAAATCTGGGGAAACAAAGAGTAAATGACATATATCAAGTGATAATTAAACCTGGGGAAACAAAGAGTAAATGACACATATCAAGTGATGATTAAACCTGGGGAAACAAAGAGTAAATGACACATATCAAGTGATGATTAAACCTGGGGAAACAAAGAGTAAATGACATATATCAAGTGATAATTAAACCTGAGGAAACACAGAGTAAATGACATATATCATGTGATAATTAAACCTGGGGAAAAAAGGAGTAAATGACACATATCAAGTGATAATTAAACCTGGGTAAATAAAGAGTAAATGACACATATCAAGTGATGATTAAATCGGGGGAAACAGAGTAAATGACATATATCACGTGATAATTAAACCTGAGGAAACAAAGAGTAAATGACATATATCAAGTGATAATTAAACCTGAGGAAACAAGGAGTAAATGACATATATCAAGTGATTATTAAACCTGGGGAAACAAAGAGTAAATGACACATATCAAGTGATGATTAAACCTGGGGAAACAAAGAGTAAATGACATATATCAAGTGATAATTAAACCTGGGGAAACAAAGAGTAAATGACATATATCAAGTGATAATTAAACCTGGGGAAACAAAGAGTAAATGACATATATCAAGTGATAATTCAATCGGGGGAAACAAAGAGTAAATGACACATATCAAGTGATGATTAAACCTGGGGAAATAAAGAGTAAATGACACATATCAAGTGATGATTAAACCTGGGGAAACAAAGAGTAAGTGACACATATCATGTGATGATTAAACCTGGGAAAACAAAGAATGACATATATCAAGTGATGATTAAACCTGGGGAAACAAAGAGTAAATGACACATATCAAGTGATGATTAAACCTGGGAAAACAAAGAATGACATATATCAAGTGATGATTAAACCTGGGGAAACAAAGAGTAAATGACACATATCAAGTGATAATTAAAGTGATAATTAAACCTGGGGAAATAAAGAGTAAATGACACATATCAAGTGATGATTAAACCTGGGGAAACAAAGAGTAAATGACACATATCAAGTGATGATTAAACCTGGGGAAACAAAGAGTAAATGACATATATCAAGTGATAATTAAACCTGGAAAGAGTAAATGACATATATCAAGTGATAATTAAATGGATAATTAAACCTGGGGAAACAAAGAGTAAATGACACATATCAAGTGATGATTAAACCTGGGGAAACAAAGAGTAAATGACACATATCAAGTGATGATTAAACCTGAGTAAACAAACAGTAAATGACATATATCAAGTGATAATTAAACCTGGGGAAACAAAGAGTAAATGACATATATCAAGTGATAATTAAACCTGGGGAAATAAAGAGTAAATTACATATATCAAGTGATAATTAAACCTGGGGAAACAAAGAGTAAATGACATATATCAAGTGATAATTCAATCGGGGGAAACAAAGAGTAAGTGACACATATCATGTGATGATTAAACCTGGGAAAACAAAGAATGACATATATCAAATGATGATTAAACCTGGGGAAATAAAGAGTAAATGACACAAATCAAGTGATGATTAAACCTGGGAAAACAAAGAATGACACATAACAAGTGATGATTAAACCTGGGGAAACAAAGAGTAAATGACACATATCAAGTGATAATTAAACCTGAGGAAACAAAGAGTCAATGACACATATCAAGTGATGATTAAACCTGGGGAAACAAAGAGTAAATGACATATAACAAGTGATAATTAAACCTGGGGAAACAAAGAGTAAATGACTTATATCAAGTGATAATTAAACCTGAGGAAACAAAGAGTAAATGACAAATATCAAGTGATGATTAAACCTGGGGAAACAAAGAGTAAATGACATATATCAAGTGATAACTAAACCTGGGGAAATAAAGAGTAAATGACACATATCAAGTGATGATTAAACCTGGGAAAACAAAGAATGACACATAACAAGTGATGATTTAACCTGGGAAAACAAAGAATGACATATATCAAGTGATGATTAAACCTGGGGAAACAAAGAGTAAATGACATATATCAAGTGATAATTAAACCTGGGGAAATAAAGAGTAAATGACATATATCAAGTGATAATTCAATCGGGGGAAACAAAGAGTAAATGACACATATCAAGTGATGATTAAACCTGGGGAAATAAATAGTAAATGACACATATCAAGTGATGATTAAACCTGGGGAAACAAAGAGTAAGTGACACATATCATGTGATGATTAAACCTGGGAAAACAAAGAATGACACATATCAAGTGATGATTAAACCTGGGGAAATAAAGAGTAAATGACACAAATCAAGTGATGATTAAACCTGGGAAAACAAAGAATGACATAAATCAAGTGATGATTAAACCTGGGGAAACAAAGAGTAAATGACACATATCAAGTGATAATTAAAGTGATAATTAAACCTGGGGAAATAAAGAGTAAATGACACATATCAAGTGATGATTAAACCTGGGGAAACAAAGAGTAAATGACACATATCAAGTGATGATTAAACCTGAGGAAACAAAGAGTAAATGACATATATCAAGTGATTATTAAACCTGGAAAGAGTAAATGACATATATCAAGTGATAATTAAATGGATAATTAAACCTGGGGAAATAAAGAGTAAATGACACATATCAAATGATGATTAAACCTGGGGAAACAAAGAGTAAATGACACATATCAAGTGATAATTAAACCTGAGTAAACAAACAGTAAATGACATATATCAAGTGATAATTAAACCTGGGGAAACAAAGATTAAATGACATATATCAAGTGATAATTAAACCTGGGGAAATAAAGAGTAAATTACATATATCAAGTGATAATTAAACCTGGGGAAACAAAGAGTAAATGACATATATCAAGTGATAATTCAATCGGGGGAAACAAAGAGTAAGTGACACATATCATGTGATGATTAAACCTGGGAAAACAAAGAATGACATATATCAAATGATGATTAAACCTGGGGAAATAAAGAGTAAATGACACAAATCAAGTGATGATTAAACCTGGGAAAACAAAGAATGACACATAACAAGTGATGATTAAACCTGGGGAAACAAAGAGTAAATGACACATATCAAGTGATAATTAAACCTGAGGAAACAAAGAGTAAATGACACATATCAAGTGATTATTAAACCTGGGGAAACAAACAGTAAATGACATATAACAAGTGATAATTAAACCTGGGGAAACAAAGAGTAAATGACTTATATCAAGTGATAATTAAAACTGAGGAAACAAAGAGTAAATGACACATATCAAGTGATGATTAAACCTGGGGAAACAAAGAGTAAATGACATATATCAAGTGATAACTAAACCTGGGGAAATAAAGAGTAAATGACACATATCAAGTGATGATTAAACCTGGGAAAACAAAGAATGACACATAACAAGTGATGATTTAACCTGGGAAAACAAAGAATGACATATATCAAGTGATGATTAAACCTGGGGAAACAAAGAGTAAATGACATATATCAAGTGATAATTAAACCTGAGGAAACAAAGAGTAAATGACACATATCAAGTGATGATTAAACCTGGGGAAACAAAGAGTAAATGACACATATCAAGTGATGATTAAATCTGGGGAAACAAAGAGTAAATGACACATAAAGTGATAATTAAATCTGGGGAAACAAAGAGTAAATGACATATATCAAGTGATAATTAAACCTGGGAAAACAAAGAGTAAATGACACATATCAAGTGATAATTAAACCTGGGGAAACAAAGAGTAAATGACATATATCAGGTGATAAGTACACCTGGGGAAACAAACAGTAAATGACACATATCAACTGATAATTAAACCTGAGGAAACAAACAGTAAATGACATATATCAAGGGATAATTAAACCTGGGGAAACAAAGAGTAAATGACTTGTATCAAGTGATGATTAAACTTGGGGAAACAAAGAGTAAATGACACATATCAAGTGATGATTAAACCTGGGGAAACAAAGAGTAAATGACACATATCAAGTGATGATTAAACCTGGGGAAACAAAGAGTAAATGACACATATCACGTGATAATTAAACCTGAGGAAACGAAGAGTAAATGACATATATCACGTGATATTTAAACCTGGGCAAACGAAGAGTAAATGACATATATCAAGTGATGATTAAATCTGGGGAAACAAAGAGTAAATGACATATATCAAGTGATGATTAAATCGGGGGAAACAAAGAGTAAATGAAACATATCAAGTGATGATTAAACCTGGGGAAATAAATAGTAAATGACACATATCAAGTGATGATTAAACCTGGGGAAACAAAGAGTAAGTGACACATATCATGTGATGATTAAACCTGAGGAAACAGAGTACATGACACATCAAGTGATGATTAAACCTGGGGAAATAAAGAGTAAATGACACAAATCAGGTGATGATTAAACCTGGGAAAACAAAGAATGACATAAATCAAGTGATGATTAAACCTGGGGAAACAAAGAGTAAATGACACATATCAAGTGATAATTAAAGTGATAATTAAACCTGGGGAAATAAAGAGTAAATGACACATAAAGTGATGATTAAACCTGGGGAAACAAAGAGTAAATGACACATATCAAGTGATGATTAAACCTGAGGAAACAAAGAGTAAATGACATATATCAAGTGATTATTAAACCTGGGGAAACAAAGAGTAAATGACATATATCAAGTGATAAATAAACCTGGGAAAACAGAGAGTAAATGACACATATCAAGTGATTATTAAACCTGGGGAAACAAAGAGTAAATTACACATATCAAGTGATAATTAAACCTGGGGAAACAAAGAGTAAATGACATATATCAAGTGATAATTCAATCGGGGGAAACAAAGAGTAAATGACACATATCAAGTGATGATTAAACCTGGGGAAATAAATAGTAAATGACACATATCAAGTGATGATTAAACCTGGGGAAACAAAGAGTAAATGACACATATCAAGTGATGATTAAACCTGAGGAAACAAAGAGTAAATGACATATATCAAGTGATTATTAAACCTGGGGAAACAAAGAGTAAATGACATATATCAAGTGATAATTAAACCTGGGAAAACAGAGAGTAAATGACACATATCAAGTGATGATTAAACCTGGGGAAACAAAGAGTAAATGACATATATCAAGTGATAATTAAATGGATAATTAAACCTGAGGAAACAAACAATAAATGACATATATCAAGTGATAATTAAACCTGGGGAAACAAAGAGTAAATGACATATATCAAGTGATAACTAAACCTGGGGAAATAAAGAGTACATGACATATATCAAGTGATAATTAAATCTGGGGAAACAAAGAGTAAATGACATATATCAAGTGATAATTAAACCTGGGAAAACAAAGAGTAAATGACACATATCAAGTGATGATTCAACCTGGGGAAACAAAGAGTAAATGACACATATCAAGTGATGATTAAACCTGGGGAAACAAAGAGTAAATGACATATATCACGTGATAATTAAACCTGAGGAAACAAAGAGTAAATGACATATATCACGTGATAATTAAACCTGGGGAAACAAAGAGTAAATGACATATATCAAGTGATGATTAAATCTGGGGAAACAAAGAGTAAATGACATATATCAAGTGATGATTAAATCGGGGGAAACAAAGAGTAAATGACATATATCACGTGATAATTAAACCTGAGGAAACAAAGAGTAAATGACATATATCACGTGATAATTAAACCTGAGGAAACAAGGAGTAAATGACATATATCAAGTGATTATTAAACCTGGGGAAACAAAGAGTAAATGACACATATCAAGTGATGATTAAACCTGGGGAAACAAAGAGTAAATGACATATATCAAGTGATAATTAAACCTGGGGAAACAAAGAGTAAATGACATATATCAAGTGATAATTAAACCTGGGGAAATAAAGAGTAAATGACATATATCAAGTGATAATTCAATCGGGGGAAACAAAGAGTAAATGACACATATCAAGTGATGATTAAACCTGGGGAAATAAATAGTAAATGACACATATCAAGTGATGATTAAACCTGGGGAAACAAAGAGTAAATGACACATATCATGTGATGATTAAACCTGGGAAAACAAAGAATGACACATATCAAGTGATGATTAAACCTGGGGAAATAAAGAGTAAATGACACAAATCAAGTGATGATTAAACCTGGGAAAACAAAGAATGACATAAATCAAGTGATGATTAAACCTGGGGAAACAAAGAGTAAATGACACATATCAAGTGATAATTAAAGTGATAATTAAACCTGGGGAAATAAAGAGTAAATGACACATATCAAGTGATGATTAAACCTGGGGAAACAAAGAGTAAATGACACATATCAAGTGATAATTAAATGGATAATTAAACCTGGGGAAATAAAGAGTAAATGACACATATCAAATGATGATTAAACCTGGGGAAACAAAGAGTAAATTACATATATCAAGTGATAATTAAACCTGGGGAAACAAAGAGTAAATGACATATATCAAGTGATAATTCAATCAGGGGAAACAAAGAGTAAATGACACATATCAAGTGATGATTAAACCTGGGGAAATAAATAGTAAATGACACATATCAAGTGATGATTAAACCTGGGGAAACAAAGAGTAAGTGACACATATCATTTGATGATTAAACCTGGGAAAACAAAGAATGACATATACCAAGTGATGATTAAACCTGGGGAAATAAAGAGTTAATGACACATATCAAGTGATAATTAAAGTGATAATTAAACCTGGGGAAATAAAGAGTAAATGACACATATCAAGTGATGATTAAACCTGGGGAAACAAAGAGTAAATGACACATATCAAGTGATGATTAAACCTGAGGAAACAAAGAGTAAATGACATATATCAAGTGATTATTAAACCTGGGGAAACAAAGAGTAACTGACATATATCAAGTGATAATTAAACCTGGGAAAACAGAGAGTAAATGACACATATCAAGTGATGATTAAACCTGGGGAAACAAAGAGTAAATGACATATATCAAGTGATAATTAAATGGATAATTAAACCTGAGGAAACAAACAATAAATGACATATATCAAGTGATAATTAAACCTGGGGAAACAAAGAGTAAATGACATATATCAAGTGATAACTAAACCTGGGGAAATAAAGAGTACATGACATATATCAAGTGATAATTAAACCTGGGGAAACAAAGAGTAAATGACATATATCAAGTGATAATTAAATCGGGGGAAACAAAGAGTAAATGACATATATCAAGTGATGATTAAACCTGGGGAAACAAAGAGTAAATGACACAAAGTGATAATTAAATCTGGGGAAACAAAGAGTAAATGACATATATCAAGTGATAATTAAACCTGGGAAAACAAAGAGTAAATGACACATATCAAGTGATGATTAAACCTGGGAAAACAAAGAATGACATAAATCAAGTGATGATTAAACCTGGGGAAACAAAGAGTTAATGACACATATCAAGTGATAATTAAAGTGATAATTAAACCTGGGGAAATAAAGAGTAAATGACACATATCAAGTGATGATTAAACCTGGGGAAACAAAGAGTAAATGACATATATCAAGTGATGATTAAACCTGGGGAAACAAAGAGTAAATGACACATATCAAGTGATGATTAAACCTGGGGAAACAAAGAGTAAATGACACATATCAAGTGATGATTAAACCTGGGGAAACAAAGAGTAAATGACACATATCAAGTGATGATTAAACCTGAGGAAACAAAGAGTAAATGACATATATCAAGTGATTATTAAACCTGGGGAAACAAAGAGTAAATGACATATATCAAGTGATAATTAAACCTGGGAAAACAGAGAGTAAATGACACATATCAAGTGATGATTAAACCTGGGGAAACAAAGAGTAAATGACATATATCAAGTGATAATTAAATGGATAATTAAACCTGAGGAAACAAACAATAAATGACATATATCAAGTGATAATTAAACCTGGGGAAACAAAGAGTAAATGACATATATCAAGTGATAACTAAACCTGGGGAAATAAAGAGTACATGACATATATCAAGTGATAATTAAACCTGGGGAAACAAAGAGTAAATGACATATATCAAGTGATAATTAAATCGGGGGAAACAAAGAGTAAATGACATATATCAAGTGATGATTAAACCTGGGGAAACAAAGAGTAAATGACACAAAGTGATAATTAAATCTGGGGAAACAAAGAGTAAATGACATATATCAAGTGATAATTAAACCTGGGAAAACAAAGAGTAAATGACACATATCAAGTGATGATTCAACCTGGGGAAACAAAGAGTAAATGACACATATCAAGTGATGATTAAACCTGGGGAAACAAAGAGTAAATGACATATATCACGTGATAATTAAACCTGAGGAAACAAAGAGTAAATGACATATATCACGTGATAATTAAACCTGGGGAAACAAAGAGTAAATGACATATATCAAGTGATGATTAAATCTGGGGAAAGAAAGAGTAAATGACATATATCAAGTGATGATTAAATCGGGGGAAACAGAGTAAATGACATATATCACGTGATAATTAAACCTGAGGAAACAAAGAGTAAATGACATATATCACGTGATAATTAAACCTGAGGAAACAAGGAGTAAATGACATATATCAAGTGATTATTAAACCTGGGGAAACAAAGAGTAAATGACACATATCAAGTGATGATTAAACCTGGGGAAACAAAGAGTAAATGACATATATCAAGTGATAATTAAACCTGGGGAAACAAAGAGTAAATGACATATATCAAGTGATAATTAAACCTGGGGAAATAAAGAGTAAATGACATATATCAAGTGATAATTCAATCGGGGGAAACAAAGAGTAAATGACACATATCAAGTGATGATTAAACCTGGGGAAATAAATAGTAAATGACACATATCAAGTGATGATTAAACCTGGGGAAACAAAGAGTAAGTGACACATATCATGTGATGATTAAACCTGGGAAAACAAAGAATGACACATATCAAGTGATGATTAAACCTGGGGAAATAAAGAGTAAATGACACAAATCAAGTGATGATTAAACCTGGGAAAACAAAGAATGACATAAATCAAGTGATGATTAAACCTGGGGAAACAAAGAGTAAATGACACATATCAAGTGATAATTAAAGTGATAATTAAACCTGGGGAAATAAAGAGTAAATGACACATATCAAGTGATGATTAAACCTGGGGAAACAAAGAGTAAATGACACATATCAAGTGATGATTAAACCTGAGGAAACAAAGAGTAAATGACATATATCAAGTGATTATTAAACCTGGAAAGAGTAAATGACATATATCAAGTGATAATTAAATGGATAATTAAACCTGGGGAAATAAAGAGTAAATGACACATATCAAATGATGATTAAACCTGGGGAAACAAAGAGTAAATGACACATATCAAGTGATAATTAAACCTGAGTAAACAAACAGTAAATGACATATATCAAGTGATAATTAAACCTGGGGAAACAAAGATTAAATGACATATATCAAGTGATAATTAAACCTGGGGAAATAAAGAGTAAATTACATATATCAAGTGATAATTAAACCTGGGGAAACAAAGAGTAAATGACATATATCAAGTGATAATTCAATCGGGGGAAACAAAGAGTAAGTGACACATATCATGTGATGATTAAACCTGGGAAAACAAAGAATGACATATATCAAATGATGATTAAACCTGGGGAAATAAAGAGTAAATGACACAAATCAAGTGATGATTAAACCTGGGAAAACAAAGAATGACACATAACAAGTGATGATTAAACCTGGGGAAACAAAGAGTAAATGACATATATCAAGTGATAACTAAACCTGGGGAAATAAAGAGTAAATGACACATATCAAGTGATGATTAAACCTGGGAAAACAAAGAATGACACATAACAAGTGATGATTTAACCTGGGAAAACAAAGAATGACATATATCAAGTGATGATTAAACCTGGGGAAACAAAGAGTAAATGACATATATCAAGTGATAATTAAACCTGAGGAAACAAAGAGTAAATGACACATATCAAGTGATGATTAAACCTGGGGAAACAAAGAGTAAATGACACATATCAAGTGATGATTAAATCTGGGGAAACAAAGAGTAAATGACACATAAAGTGATAATTAAATCTGGGGAAACAAAGAGTAAATGACATATATCAAGTGATAATTAAACCTGGGAAAACAAAGAGTAAATGACACATATCAAGTGATAATTAAACCTGGGGAAACAAAGAGTAAATGACATATATCAAGTGATAATTACACCTGGGGAAACAAAGAGTAAATGACACATATCAACTGATAATTAAACCTGAGGAAACAAACAATAAATGACATATATCAAGTGATAATTAAACCTGGGGAAACAAAGAGTAAATAACTTATATCAAGTGATGATTAAACTTGGGGAAACAAAGAGTAAATGACACATATCAAGTGATGATTAAACCTGGGGAAACAAAGAGTAAATGACACATATCAAGTGATGATTAAACCTGGGGAAACAAAGAGTAAATGACACATATCACGTGATAATTAAACCTGAGGAAACGAAGAGTAAATGACATATATCACGTGATATTTAAACCTGGGCAAACGAAGAGTAAATGACATATATCAAGTGATGATTAAATCTGGGGAAACAAAGAGTAAATGACATATATCAAGTGATGATTAAATCGGGGGAAACAAAGAGTAAATGAAACATATCAAGTGATGATTAAACCTGGGGAAATAAATAGTAAATGACACATATCAAGTGATGATTAAACCTGGGGAAACAAAGAGTAAGTGACACATATCATGTGATGATTAAACCTGAGGAAACAGAGTACATGACACATCAAGTGATGATTAAACCTGGGGAAATAAAGAGTAAATGACACAAATCAGGTGATGATTAAACCTGGGAAAACAAAGAATGACATAAATCAAGTGATGATTAAACCTGGGGAAACAAAGAGTAAATGACACATATCAAGTGATAATTAAAGTGATAATTAAACCTGGGGAAATAAAGAGTAAATGACACATAAAGTGATGATTAAACCTGGGGAAACAAAGAGTAAATGACACATATCAAGTGATGATTAAACCTGAGGAAACAAAGAGTAAATGACATATATCAAGTGATTATTAAACCTGGGGAAACAAAGAGTAAATGACATATATCAAGTGATAATTAAACCTGGGAAAACAGAGAGTAAATGACACATATCAAGTGATGATTAAACCTGGGGAAACAAAGAGTAAATTACATATATCAAGTGATAATTAAACCTGGGGAAACAAAGAGTAAATGACATATATCAAGTGATAATTCAATCGGGGGAAACAAAGAGTAAATGACACATATCAAGTGATGATTAAACCTGGGGAAATAAATAGTAAATGACACATATCAAGTGATGATTAAACCTGGGGAAACAAAGAGTAAATGACACATATCAAGTGATGATTAAACCTGAGGAAACAAAGAGTAAATGACATATATCAAGTGATTATTAAACCTGGGGAAACAAAGAGTAAATGACATATATCAAGTGATAATTAAACCTGGGAAAACAGAGAGTAAATGACACATATCAAGTGATGATTAAACCTGGGGAAACAAAGAGTAAATGACATATATCAAGTGATAATTAAATGGATAATTAAACCTGAGGAAACAAACAATAAATGACATATATCAAGTGATAATTAAACCTGGGGAAACAAAGAGTAAATGACATATATCAAGTGATAACTAAACCTGGGGAAATAAAGAGTACATGACATATATCAAGTGATAATTAAACCTGGGGAAACAAAGAGTAAATGACATATATCAAGTGATAATTAAATCGGGGGAAACAAAGAGTAAATGACATATATCAAGTGATGATTAAACCTGGGGAAACAAAGAGTAAATGACACAAAGTGATAATTAAATCTGGGGAAACAAAGAGTAAATGACATATATCAAGTGATAATTAAACCTGGGAAAACAAAGAGTAAATGACACATATCAACTGATGATTCAACCTGGGGAAACAAAGAGTAAATGACACATATCAAGTGATGATTAAACCTGGGGAAACAAAGAGTAAATGACATATATCACGTGATAATTAAACCTGAGGAAACAAAGAGTAAATGACATATATCACGTGATAATTAAACCTGGGGAAACAAAGAGTAAATGACATATATCAAGTGATGATTAAATCTGGGGAAACAAAGAGTAAATGACATATATCAAGTGATGATTAAATCGGGGGAAACAAAGAGTAAATGACATATATCACGTGATTATTAAACCTGAGGAAACAAAGAGTAAATGACATATATCACGTGATAATTAAACCTGAGGAAACAAGGAGTAAATGACATATATCAAGTGATTATTAAACCTGGGGAAACAAAGAGTAAATGACACATATCAAGTGATGATTAAACCTGGGGAAACAAAGAGTAAATGACATATATCAAGTGATAATTAAACCTGGGGAAACAAAGAGTAAATGACATATATCAAGTGATAATTAAACCTGGGGAAATAAAGAGTAAATGACATATATCAAGTGATAATTCAATCGGGGGAAACAAAGAGTAAATGACACATATCAAGTGATGATTAAACCTGGGGAAATAAATAGTAAATGACACATATCAAGTGATGATTAAACCTGGGGAAACAAAGAGTAAATGACACATATCATGTGATGATTAAACCTGGGAAAACAAAGAATGACACATATCAAGTGATGATTAAACCTGGGGAAATAAAGAGTAAATGACACAAATCAAGTGATGATTAAACCTGGGAAAACAAAGAATGACATAAATCAAGTGATGATTAAACCTGGGGAAACAAAGAGTAAATGACACATATCAAGTGATAATTAAAGTGATAATTAAACCTGGGGAAATAAAGAGTAAATGACACATATCAAGTGATGATTAAACCTGGGGAAACAAAGAGTAAATGACACATATCAAGTGATAATTAAATGGATAATTAAACCTGGGGAAATAAAGAGTAAATGACACATATCAAATGATGATTAAACCTGGGGAAACAAAGAGTAAATGACACATATCAAGTGATAATTAAACCTGAGTAAACAAACAGTAAATGACATATATCAAGTGATAATTAAACCTGGGGAAACAAAGATTAAATGACATATATCAAGTGATAATTAAGCCTGGGGAAATAAAGAGTAAATTACATATATCAAGTGATAATTAAACCTGGGGAAACAAAGAGTAAATGACATATATCAAGTGATAATTCAATCGGGGGAAACAAAGAGTAAATGACACATATCAAGTGATGATTAAACCTGGGGAAATAAATAGTAAATGACACATATCAAGTGATTATTAAACCTGGGGAAACAAAGAGTAAATTACACATATCAAGTGATAATTAAACCTGGGGAAACAAAGAGTAAATGACACAGATCAAGTGATTATTAAACCTGGGGAAACAAACAGTAAATGACATATAACAAGTGATAATTAAACCTGGGGAAACAAAGAGTAAATGACTTATATCAAGTGATAATTAAACCTGAGGAAACAAAGAGTAAATGACAAATATCAAGTGATGATTGAACCTGGGGAAACAAAGAGTAAATGACATATATCAAGTGATGATTAAACCTGGGGAAATAAAGAGTAAATGACACATATCAAGTGATGATTAAACCTGGGAAAACAAAGAATGACACATAACAAGTGATGATTTAACCTGGGAAAACAAAGAATGACATATATCAAGTGATGATTAAACCTGGGGAAACAAAGAGTAAATGACATATATCAAGTGATAATTAAACCTGAGGAAACAAAGAGTAAATGACACATATCAAGTCATGATTGAACCTGGGGAAACAAAGAGTAAATCACACATATCAAGTGATGATTAAATCTGGGGAAACAAAGAGTAAATGACACATAAAGTGATAATTAAATCTGGGGAAACAAAGAGTAAATGACATATATCAAGTGATAATTAAACCTGGGAAAACAAAGAGTAAATGACACATATCAAGTGATAATTAAACCTGGGGAAACAAAGAGTAAATGACATATATCAAGTGATAATTACACCTGGGGAAACAAAGTAAATGACACATATCAACTTATAATTAAACCTGAGGAAACAAACAATAAATGACATATATCAAGTGATAATTAAACCTGGGGAAACAAAGAGTAAATAACTTATATCAAGTGATGATTAAACTTGGGGAAACAAAGAGTAAATGACACATATCAAGTGATGATTAAACCTGGGGAAACAAAGAGTAAATGACACATATCAAGTGATGATTAAACCTGGGGAAACAAAGAGTAAATGACACATATCAAGTGATGATTAAACCTGGGGAAACAAAGAGTAAATGACATATCACGTGATAATTAAACCTGAGGAAACAAAGAGTAAATTACATATATCAAGTGATAATTAAACCTGGGGAAACAAAGAGTAAATGACATATATCAAGTGATGATTAAATCTGGGGAAACAAAGAGTAAATGACATATATCACGTGATAATTAAACCTGAGGAAACAAAGAGTAAATGACATATATCACGTGATAATTAAACCTGGGGAAACAAAGAGTAAATGACATATATCAAGTGATGATTAAATCGGGGGAAACAAAGAGTAAATGACATATATCACGTGATAATTAAACCTGAGGAAACAAAGAGTAAATGACATATATCACGTGATATTTAAACCTGGGGAAACGAAGAGTAAATGACATATATCAAGTGATGATTAAATCTGGGGAAACAAAGAGTAAATGACATATATCAAGTGATGATTAAATCTGGGGATACAAAGAGTAAATGACACATAAAGTGATAATTAAATCTGGGGAAACAAAAAGTAAATGACATATATCAAGTGATAATTAAACCTGGGAAAACAAAGAGTAAATGACATATATCAAGTGATAATTACACCTGGGGAAACAAAGAGTAAATGACACATATCAACTGATAATTAAACCTGAGGAAACAAACAATAAATGACATATATCAAGTGATAATTAAACCTGGGGAAACAAAGAGTAAATAACTTATATCAAGTGATACTTAAACCTGAGGAAACAAACAGTAAATGACATATATCAAGTGATAACTAAACCTGGGGAAATAAAGAGTAAATGACACATATCAAGTGATAATTAAACCTGGGGAAACAAAGAGTGAATGACATATATCAAGTGATAATTAAACCTGGGGAAACAAAGAGTAAATGACATATATCAAGTGATGATTAAACCTGGGGAAACAAAGAGTAAATGACACAAAGTGATAATTAAATCTGGGGAAACAAAGAGTAAATGACATATATCAAGTGATAATTAAACTTGGGAAAACAAAGAGTAAATGACACATATCAAGTGATGATTAAACCTGGGGAAACAAAGAGTAAATGACACATATCAAGTGATGATTAAACCTGGGGAAACAAAGAGTAAATGACATATCACGTGATAATTAAACCTGAGGAAACAAAGAGTAAATTACATATATCAAGTGATAATTAAACCTGGGGAAACAAAGAGTAAATGACATATATCAAGTGATGATTAAATCTGGGGAAACAAAGAGTAAATGACATATATCAAGTGATGATTAAATCGGGGGAAACAAAGAGTAAATGACATATATCACGTGATAATTAAACCTGAGGAAACAAAGAGTAAATGACACATATCACGTGATAATTAAACCGGGGGAAACGAAGAGTAAATGACATATATCAAGTGATGATTAAATCTGGGGAAACAAAGAGTAAATGACATATATCAAGTGATGATTAAATCTGGGGATACAAAGAGTAAATGACAAATAAAGTGATAATTAAATCTGGGGAAACAAAGAGTAAATGAGACATATCAAGTGATAATTAAACCTCAGGAAACAAAGAGTAAATGACATATATCACGTGATAATTAAACCTGGGGAAACAAAGAGTAAATGACATATATCACGTGATAATTAAACCTGGGGAAACAAAGAGTAAATGACCCATATCAAGTGATGATTAAACCTGGGGAAACAAAGAGTAAATGACACATATCAAGTGATGATTAAATCTGGGGAAACAAAGAGTAAATGACACATAAAGTGATAATTAAATCTGGGGAAACAATGAATGACATATATCAAGTGATGATTAAACCTGGGGAAACAAAGAGTAAATGACATATATCAAGTGATAATTAAATGGATAATTAAACCTGAGGAAACAAACAATAAATGACATATATCAAGTGATAATTAAACCTGGGGAAACAAAGAGTAAATGACATATATCAAGTGATAACTAAACCTGGGGAAATAAAGAGTACATGACATATATCAAGTGATAATTAAACCTGGGGAAACAAAGAGTAAATGACATATATCAAGTGATAATTAAATCGGGGGAAACAAAGAGTAAATGACATATATCAAGTGATGATTAAACCTGGGGAAACAAAGAGTAAATGACACAAAGTGATAATTAAATCTGGGGAAACAAAGAGTAAATGACATATATCAAGTGATAATTAAACCTGGGAAAACAAAGAGTAAATGACACATATCAAGTGATGATTCAACCTGGGGAAACAAAGAGTAAATGACACATATCAAGTGATGATTAAACCTGGGGAAACAAAGAGTAAATGACATATATCACGTGATAATTAAACCTGAGGAAACAAAGAGTAAATGACATATATCACGTGATAATTAAACCTGGGGAAATAAAGAGTAAATGACATATATCAAGTGATAATTCAATCGGGGGAAACAAAGAGTAAATGACACATATCAAGTGATGATTAAACCTGGGGAAATAAATAGTAAATGACACATATCAAGTGATGATTAAACCTGGGGAAACAAAGAGTAAATGACACATATCATGTGATGATTAAACCTGGGAAAACAAAGAATGACACATATCAAGTGATGATTAAACCTGGGGAAATAAAGAGTAAATGACACAAATCAAGTGATGATTAAACCTGGGAAAACAAAGAATGACATAAATCAAGTGATGATTAAACCTGGGGAAACAAAGAGTAAATGACACATATCAAGTGATAATTAAAGTGATAATTAAACCTGGGGAAATAAAGAGTAAATGACACATATCAAGTGATGATTAAACCTGGGGAAACAAAGAGTAAATGACACATATCAAGTGATAATTAAATGGATAATTAAACCTGGGGAAATAAAGAGTAAATGACACATATCAAGTGATGATTAAACCTGGGGAAACAAAGAGTAAATGACACATATCAAGTGATGATTAAACCTGAGTAAACAAACAGTAAATGACATATATCAAGTGATAATTAAACCTGGGGAAACAAAGAGTAAATGACATATATCAAGTGATAATTAAACCTGGGGAAATAAAGAGTAAATTACATATATCAAGTGATAATTAAACCTGGGGAAACAAAGAGTAAATGACATATATCAAGTGATAATTCAATCGGGGGAAACAAAGAGTAAATGACACATATCAAGTGATGATTAAACCTGGGGAAATAAAGAGTAAATGACACATATCAAGTGATGATTAAACCTGGGGAAACAAAGAGTAAGTGACACATATCATGTGATGATTAAACCTGGGAAAACAAAGAATGACATATATCAAGTGATGATTAAACCTGGGGAAACAAAGAGTAAATGACACATATCAAGTGATAATTAAACCTGGGGAAACAAAGAGTAAATGACACAGATCAAGTGATTATTAAACCTGGGGAAACAAACAGTAAATGACATATAACAAGTGATAATTAAACCTGGGGAAACAAAGAGTAAATGACTTATATCAAGTGATAATTAAACCTGAGGAAACAAAGAGTAAATGACAAATATCAAGTGATGATTGAACCTGGGGAAACAAAGAGTAAATGACATATATCAAGTGATAACTAAACCTGGGGAAATAAAGAGTAAATGACACATATCAAGTGATGATTAAACCTGGGAAAACAAAGAATGACACATAACAAGTGATGATTTAACCTGGGAAAACAAAGAATGACATATATCAAGTGATGATTAAACCTGGGGAAACAAAGAGTAAATGACATATATCAAGTGATAATTAAACCTGAGGAAACAAAGAGTAAATGACACATATCAAGTGATGATTGAACCTGGGGAAACAAAGAGTAAATCACACATATCAAGTGATGATTAAATCTGGGGAAACAAAGAGTAAATGACACATAAAGTGATAATTAAATCTGGGGAAACAAAGAGTAAATGACATATATCAAGTGATAATTAAACCTGGGAAAACAAAGAGTAAATGACACATATCAAGTGATAATTAAACCTGGGGAAACAAAGAGTAAATGACATATATCAAGTGATAATTACACCTGGGGAAACAAAGTAAATGACACATATCAACTGATAATTAAACCTGAGGAAACAAACAATAAATGACATATATCAAGTGATAATTAAACCTGGGGAAACAAAGAGTAAATAACTTATATCAAGTGATGATTAAACCTGGGGAAACAAAGAGTAAATGACACATATCAAGTGATGATTAAACCTGGGGAAACAAAGAGTAAATGACACATATCAAGTGATGATTAAACCTGGGGAAACAAAGAGTAAATGACACATATCAAGTGATGATTAAACCTGGGGAAACAAAGAGTAAATGACATATCACGTGATAATTAAACCTGAGGAAACAAAGAGTAAATTACATATATCAAGTGATAATTAAACCTGGGGAAACAAAGAGTAAATGACATATATCAAGTGATGATTAAATCTGGGGAAACAAAGAGTAAATGACATATATCACGTGATAATTAAACCTGAGGAAACAAAGAGTAAATGACATATATCACGTGATAATTAAACCTGGGGAAACAAAGAGTAAATGACATATATCAAGTGATGATTAAATCGGGGGAAACAAAGAGTAAATGACATATATCACGTGATAATTAAACCTGAGGAAACAAAGAGTAAATGACATATATCACGTGATATTTAAACCTGGGGAAACGAAGAGTAAATGACATATATCAAGTGATGATTAAATCTGGGGAAACAAAGAGTAAATGACATATATCAAGTGATGATTAAATCTGGGGATACAAAGAGTAAATGACACATAAAGTGATAATTAAATCTGGGGAAACAAAGAGTAAATGACATATATCAAGTGATAATTAAACCTGGGAAAACAAAGAGTAAATGACATATATCAAGTGATAATTACACCTGGGGAAACAAAGAGTAAATGACACATATCAACTGATAATTAAACCTGAGGAAACAAACAATAAATGACATATATCAAGTGATAATTAAACCTGGGGAAACAAAGAGTAAATAACTTATATCAAGTGATACTTAAACCTGAGGAATCAAACAGTAAATGACATATATCAAGTGATAACTAAACCTGGGGAAATAAAGAGTAAATGACACATATCAAGTGATAATTAAACCTGGGGAAACAAAGAGTGAATGACATATATCAAGTGATAATTAAATCGGGGGAAACAAAGAGTAAATTACATATATCAAGTGATGATTAAACCTGGGGAAACAAAGAGTAAATGACACAAAGTGATAATTAAATCTGGGGAAACAAAGAGTAAATGACATATATCAAGTGATAATTAAACTTGGGAAAACAAAGAGTAAATGACACATATCAAGTGATGATTAAACCTGGGGAAACAAAGAGTAAATGACACATATCAAGTGATGATTAAACCTGGGGAAACAAAGAGTAAATGACATATCACGTGATAATTAAACCTGAGGAAACAAAGAGTAAATTACATATATCAAGTGATAATTAAACCTGGGGAAACAAAGAGTAAATGACATATATCAAGTGATGATTAAATCTGGGGAAACAAAGAGTAAATGACATATATCAAGTGATGATTAAATCGGGGGAAACAAAGAGTAAATGACATATATCACGTGATAATTAAACCTGAGGAAACAAAGAGTAAATGACACATATCACGTGATAATTAAACCGGGGGAAACGAAGAGTAAATGACATATATCAAGTGATGATTAAATCTGGGGAAACAAAGAGTAAATGACATATATCAAGTGATGATTAAATCTGGGGATACAAAGAGTAAATGACAAATAAAGTGATAATTAAATCTGGGGAAACAAAGAGTAAATGACACATATCAAGTGATAATTAAACCTCAGGAAACAAAGAGTAAATGACATATATCACGTGATAATTAAACCTGGGGAAACAAAGATTAAATGACATATATCACGTGATAATTAAACCTGGGGAAACAAAGAGTAAATGACCCATATCAAGTGATGATTAAATCTGGGGAAACAAAGAGTAAATGACACATATCAAGTGATGATTAAATCTGGGGAAACAAAGAGTAAATGACACATAAAGTGATAATTAAATCTGGGGAAACAATGAATGACATATATCAAGTGATGATTAAACCTGGGGAAACAAAGAGTAAATGACATATATCAAGTGATGATTAAACCTGGGGAAATAAAGAGTAAATGACACATATCAAGTGATGATTAAACCTGGGGAAACAAAGAGTAAATGACACATATCAAGTGATGATTAAACCTGGGGAAACAAAGAGTAAATGACATATATCAAGCGATGATTAAATCTGGGGAAACAAAGAGTAAATGACACATAAAGTGATAATTAAATCTGGGGAAACAAAGAGTAAATGACATATATCAAGTGATAATTAAACCTGGGAAAACAAAGAGTAAATGACACATATCAAGTGATGATTAAACCTGGGGAAACAAAGAGTAAATAACTTATATCAAGTCATACTTAAACCTGAGGAAACAAACAGTAAATGACATATATCAAGTGATAACTAAACCTGGGGAAATAAAGAGTAAATGACACATATCAAGTGATAATTAAACCTGGGAAAACAAAGAGTAAATGACATATATCAAGTGATAATTAAATCGGGGGAAACAAAGAGTAAATGACATATATCAAGTGATGATTAAACCTGGGGAAACAAAGAGTAAATGACACATATCAAGTGATGATTCAACCTGGGGAAACAAAGAGTAAATGACACATATCAAGTGATGATTAAACCTGGGGAAACAAAGAGTAAATGACATATATCACGTGATAATTACACCTGAGGAAACAAAGAGTAAATGACATATATCACGTGATAATTAAACCTGGGGAAACAAAGAGTAAATGACATATATCAAGTGATGATTAAACCTGGGAAAACAAAGAGTAATTGACACATATCAAGTGATGATTAAACCTGGGGAAACAAAGAGTAAATGACATATCACGTGATAATTAAACCTGAGGAAACAAAGAGTAAATTACATATATCAAGTGATAATTAAACCTGGGGAAACAAAGAGTAAATGACATATATCAAGTGATGATTAAATCTGGGGAAACAAAGAGTAAATGACATATATCACGTGATAATTAAACCTGAGGAAACAAAGAGTAAATGACATATATCACGTGATAATTAAACCTGGGGAAACAAAGAGTAAATGACATATATCAAGTGATGATTAAATCGGGGGAAACAAAGAGTAAATGACATATATCACGTGATAATTAAACCTGAGGAAACAAAGAGTAAATGACATATATCACGTGATATTTAAACCTGGGGAAACGAAGAGTAAATGACATATATCAAGTGATGATTAAATCTGGGGAAACAAAGAGTAAATGACATATATCAAGTGATGATTAAATCTGGGGATACAAAGAGTAAATGACACATAAAGTGATAATTAAATCTGGGGAAACAAAGAGTAAATGACATATATCAAGTGATAATTAAACCTGGGAAAACAAAGAGTAAATGACATATATCAAGTGATAATTACACCTGGGGAAACAAAGAGTAAATGACACATATCAACTGATAATTAAACCTGAGGAAACAAACAATAAATGACATATATCAAGTGATAATTAAACCTGGGGAAACAAAGAGTAAATAACTTATATCAAGTGATACTTAAACCTGAGGAAACAAACAGTAAATGACATATATCAAGTGATAACTAAACCTGGGGAAATAAAGAGTAAATGACACATATCAAGTGATAATTAAACCTGGGGAAACAAAGAGTGAATGACATATATCAAGTGATAATTAAATCGGGGGAAACAAAGAGTAAATTACATATATCAAGTGATGATTAAACCTGGGGAAACAAAGAGTAAATGACACAAAGTGATAATTAAATCTGGGGAAACAAAGAGTAAATGACATATATCAAGTGATAATTAAACTTGGGAAAACAAAGAGTAAATGACACATATCAAGTGATGATTAAACCTGGGGAAACAAAGAGTAAATGACACATATCAAGTGATGATTAAACCTGGGGAAACAAAGAGTAAATGACATATCACGTGATAATTAAACCTGAGGAAACAAAGAGTAAATTACATATATCAAGTGATAATTAAACCTGGGGAAACAAAGAGTAAATGACATATATCAAGTGATGATTAAATCTGGGGAAACAAAGAGTAAATGACATATATCAAGTGATGATTAAATCGGGGGAAACAAAGAGTAAATGACATATATCACGTGATAATTAAACCTGAGGAAACAAAGAGTAAATGACACATATCACGTGATAATTAAACCGGGGGAAACGAAGAGTAAATGACATATATCAAGTGATGATTAAATCTGGGGAAACAAAGAGTAAATGACATATATCAAGTGATGATTAAATCTGGGGATACAAAGAGTAAATGACAAATAAAGTGATAATTAAATCTGGGGAAACAAAGAGTAAATGACACATATCAAGTGATAATTAAACCTCAGGAAACAAAGAGTAAATGACATATATCACGTGATAATTAAACCTGGGGAAACAAAGATTAAATGACATATATCACGTGATAATTAAACCTGGGGAAACAAAGAGTAAATGACCCATATCAAGTGATGATTAAATCTGGGGAAACAAAGAGTAAATGACACATATCAAGTGATGATTAAATCTGGGGAAACAAAGAGTAAATGACACATAAAGTGATAATTAAATCTGGGGAAACAATGAATGACATATATCAAGTGATGATTAAACCTGGGGAAACAAAGAGTAAATGACATATATCAAGTGATGATTAAACCTGGGGAAATAAAGAGTAAATGACACATATCAAGTGATGATTAAACCTGGGGAAACAAAGAGTAAATGACACATATCAAGTGATGATTAAACCTGGGGAAACAAAGAGTAAATGACATATATCAAGCGATGATTAAATCTGGGGAAACAAAGAGTAAATGACACATAAAGTGATAATTAAATCTGGGGAAACAAAGAGTAAATGACATATATCAAGTGATAATTAAACCTGGGAAAACAAAGAGTAAATGACACATATCAAGTGATGATTAAACCTGGGGAAACAAAGAGTAAATAACTTATATCAAGTCATACTTAAACCTGAGGAAACAAACAGTAAATGACATATATCAAGTGATAACTAAACCTGGGGAAATAAAGAGTAAATGACACATATCAAGTGATAATTAAACCTGGGAAAACAAAGAGTAAATGACATATATCAAGTGATAATTAAATCGGGGGAAACAAAGAGTAAATGACATATATCAAGTGATGATTAAACCTGGGGAAACAAAGAGTAAATGACACATATCAAGTGATGATTCAACCTGGGGAAACAAAGAGTAAATGACACATATCAAGTGATGATTAAACCTGGGGAAACAAAGAGTAAATGACATATATCACGTGATAATTACACCTGAGGAAACAAAGAGTAAATGACATATATCACGTGATAATTAAACCTGGGGAAACAAAGAGTAAATGACATATATCAAGTGATGATTAAACCTGGGAAAACAAAGAGTAATTGACACATATCAAGTGATGATTAAACCTGGGGAAACAAAGAGTAAATGACACATATCAAGTGATGATTAAACCTGGGGAAACAAAGAGTAAATGACACATATCAAGTGATGATTAAACCTGGGGAAACAAAGAGTAAATGACATATATCACGTGATAATTACACCTGAGGAAACAATGAGTAAATGACATATATCACGTGATAATTAAACCTGGGGAAACAAAGAGTAAATGACATATATCAAGTGATGATTAAATCTTTGGAAACAAAGAGTAAATGACATATATCAAGTGATGATTAAATCTGGGGATACAAAGAGTAAATGACACATAAAGTGATAATTAAACCTGGGGAAACAAAGAGTAAATGACATATATCAAGTGATAATTAAACCTGGGAAAACAAAGAGTAAATGACATATATCAAGTGATAATTACACCTGGGGAAACAAACAGTAAATGACATATATCAAGTGATAACTAAACCTGGGGAAATAAAGAGTAAATGACACATATCAAGTGATGATTAAACCTGGGGAAACAAAGAGTGAATGACATATATCAAGTGATAATTAAATCGGGGGAAACAAAGAGTAAATGACATATATCAAGTGATGATTAAACCTGGGGAAACAAAGAGTAAATGACACAAAGTGATAATTAAATCTGGGGAAACAAAGAGTAAATGACATATATCAAGTGATAATTAAACCTGGGAAAACAAAGAGTAAATGACACATATCAAGTGATGATTAAACCTGGGGAAACAAAGAGTAAATGACACATATCAAGTGATGATTAAACCTGGGGAAACAAAGAGTAAATGACATATCACGTGATAATTAAACCTGAGGAAACAAAGAGTAAATGACATATATCAAGTGATAATTAAACCTGGGGAAACAAAGAGTAAATGACATATATCAAGTGATGATTAAATCTGGGGAAACAAAGAGTAAATGACATATATCAAGTGATGATTAAATCGGGGGAAACAAAGAGTAAATGACATATATCACGTGATAATTAAACCTGAGGAAACAAAGAGTAAATGACGTATATCACGTGATAATTAAACCGGGGGAAATGAAGAGTAAATGACATATATCAAGTGATGATTAAATCTGGGGAAACAAAGAGTAAATGACATATATCAAGTGATGATTAAATCTGGGGATACAAAGAGTAAATGACACATAAAGTGATAATTAAATCTGGGGAAACAAAGAGTAAATGACACATATCAAGTGATAATTAAACCTCAGGAAACAAAGAGTAAATGACATATATCACGTGATAATTAAACCTGGGGAAACAAAGAGTAAATGACCCATATCAAGTGATGATTAAACCTGGGGAAACAAAGAGTAAATGACACATATCAAGTGATGATTAAATCTGGGGAAACAAAGAGTAAATGACACATAAAGTGATAATTAAATCTGGGGAAACAATGAATGACATATATCAAGTGATGATTAAACCTGGGGAAACAAAGAGTAAATGACATATATCAAGTGATGATTAAACCTGGGGAAATAAAGAGTAAATGACACATATCAAGTGATGATTAAACCTGGGGAAACAAAGAGTAAATGACACATATCAAGTGATGATTAAACCTGGGGAAACAAAGAGTAAATGACATATATCAAGCGATGATTAAATCTGGGGAAACAAAGAGTAAATGACACATAAAGTGATAATTAAATCTGGGGAAACAAAGAGTAAATGACATATATCAAGTGATAATTAAACCTGGGAAAACAAAGAGTAAATGACACATATCAAGTGATGATTAAACCTGGGGAAACAAAGAGTAAATAACTTATATCAAGTGATACTTAAACCTGAGGAAACAAACAGTAAATGACACATATCAAGTGATGATTAAACCTGGGGAAACAAAGAGTAAATGACATATATCAAGTGATAACTAAACCTGGGGAAATAAAGAGTAAATGACACATATCAAGTGATAATTAAACCTGGGGAAACAAAGAGTAAATGACATATATCAAGTGATAATTAAACCTGGGGAAACAAAGAGTAAATGACATATATCACGTGATAATTACACCTGAGGAAACAAAGAGTAAATGACATATATCACGTGATAATTAAACCTGGGGAAACAAAGAGTAAATGACATATATCAAGTGATGATTAAACCTGGGAAAACAAAGAGTAATTGACACATATGAAGTGATGATTAAACCTGGGGAAACAAAGAGTAAATGACACATATCAAGTGATGATTAAACCTGGGGAAACAAAGAGTAAATGACACATATCAAGTGATGATTAAACCTGGGGAAACAAAGAGTAAATGACATATATCACGTGATAATTACACCTGAGGAAACAAAGAGTAAATGACATATATCACGTGATAATTAAACCTGGGGAAACAGAGTAAATGACATATATCAAGTGATGATTAAATCTTTGGAAACAAAGAGTAAATGACATATATCAAGTGATGATTAAATCTGGGGATACAAAGAGTAAATGACACATAAAGTGATAATTAAATCTGGGGAAACAAAGAGTAAATGACATATATCAAGTGATAATTAAACCTGGGAAAACAAAGAGTAAATGACATATATCAAGTGATAATTAAACCTGGGGAAACAAAGAGTAAATGACACGTATCAAGTGATAATTAAACCTGGGGATACAAAGAGTAAATGACACATATCAAGTGATAATTAAATCTGGGGAAACAAAGAGTAAATGACATATATCAAGTGATAATTAAACCTGGGAAAACAAAGAGTAAATGACACATATCAAGTGATAATTAAACCTGAGGAAACAAAGACTAAATGACATATATCAAGTGATAATTAAACCTGGGGAAATAAAGACTAAATGACATATATCAAGTGATAATTAAACCTGGGGAAACAAAGAGTAAATGACATATATCAAGTGATAATTAAATCGGGGGAAACAAAGAGTTCAAGTGATAATTAAACCTGGGAAAACAAAGAATGACATATATTAAGTGATGATTAAACCTGGGGAAACAAAGGGTAAATGACACATATCAAGTGATGATTAAACCTGGGGAAACAAAGAATGACATATATCAAGTGATGATTAAACCTGGGGAAACAAAGAGTAAATGACATATATCAAGTGATAATTAAACCTGCGGAAATAAAGAGTAAATGACACATATCAAGTGATAATTAAACCTGGGGAAACAAAGAGTAAATGACACATATCAAGTGATAATTACACCTGGGGAAACAAACAGTAAATGACATATATCAACTGATAATTAAACCTGGGGAAACAAAGAGTAAATGACTTATATCAAGTGATGATTAAACCTGGGGAAACAAAGAGTAAATGACATATATCAAGTGATAATTAAACCTGAGGAAACAAAGAGTAAATGACACATATCAAGTGATGATTAAACCTGGAGAAACAAAGAGTAAATGACACATATCAAGTGATGATTAAATCTGGGGAAACAAAGAGTAAATGACACCTATCAAGTGATAATTAAACCTGGGGAAACAAAGAGTAAATGACATATATCAAGTGATAATTAAACCTGGGAAAACAAAGAGTAAATGACACATATCAAGTGATAATTAAACCCGCAGAAACAAAGAGTAAATGAAACAAAAAGTGATAATTAAACCTGGGGAAACAAAGAGTAAATGACACATATCAAATGATAATTACACCTGCGGAAACAAAGAGTAAATGAAACATAAACTGATAATTAAACTTCAGGAAACAAA
Organism: Lampris megalopsis; assembly: GCA_022114975.2. Taxonomy (NCBI): domain Eukaryota; kingdom Metazoa; phylum Chordata; class Actinopteri; order Lampriformes; family Lampridae; genus Lampris; species Lampris megalopsis. The sequence continues at coordinate 4,262,290 of JAJHIY020000264.1, read as the reverse complement.
GTGTAAATGACACATATCAAGTGATAATTAAACCTGAGGAAACAAAGAGTAAATGACATATATCAAGTGATAATAAAACCTGGGGAAATAAAGAGTAAATGACACATATCAAGTGATGATTAAACCTGGGGAAACAAAGAGTAAATGACATATATCAAGTGATGATTAAACCTGGGGAAACAAAGAGTAAATGACACATATCAAGTGATGATTAAACCTGGGGAAACAAAGAGTAAATGACATATATCAAGTGATAATTAAACCTGGGGAAACAAAGAGTAAATGACATATATCAAGTGATGATTAAACCTGGGGAAACAAAGAGTAAATGACATATATCAAGTGATGATTAAACCTGGGGAAACAAAGAGTAAATGACACATATCAAGTGATGATTAAACCTGGGAAAACAAAGAGTAAATGACATATATCAAGTGATGATTAAACCTGGGGAAACAAAGAGTAAATGACATATATCAAGTGATAATTAAACCTGGGGAAACAAAGAGTAAATGACATATATCAAGTGATGATTAAACCTGGGGAAACAAAGAGTAAATGACATATATCAAGTGATTATTAAACCTGGGGAAACAAAGAGTAAATGACACATATCAAGTGATAATTAAACCTGGGGAAACAAAGAGTAAATGACATATATCAAGTGATGATTAAATCTGGGAAAACAAAGAATAAATTACACATAAAGTGATAATTAAACCTGGGGAAACAAAGAGTAAATGACACATATCAAGTGATGATTAAACCTGAGGAAACAAAGAGTAAATGACACATATCAAGTGATGATTAAACCTGGGGAAACAAAGAGTAAATGACATATATCAAGTGATGATTAAACCTGGGGAAACAAAGAGTAAATGACACATATCAAGTGATAATTAAACCTGGGGAAACAAAGAGTAAATGACACATATCAAGTGATAATTAAACCTGAGGGAACAAAGAGTAAATGACACATATCAAGTGATAAGTAAACCTGGGGAAACAAAGAGTAAATGACACATATCAAGTGATAATTAAACCTGGGGAAACAGAGTACATGACACATATCAAGTGATAATTAAACCTGAGGAAACAGAGTAAATGACACATATCAAGTGATAATTAAACCTGGGGAAACAAAGAGTAAATGACACATATCAAGTGATGATTAAACCTGGGAAAACAAAGAGTAAATGACATATATCAAGTGATAATTAAACCTGGGGAAACAAAGAGTAAATGACATATATCAAGTGATGATTAAACCTGGGGAAACAAAGAGTAAATGACATATATCAAGTGATTATTAAACCTGGGGATACAAAGAGTAAATGACATATATCAAGTGATGATTAAACCTGGGGAAACAAAGAGTAAATGACACATATCAAGTGATAATTAAACCTGGGGAAACAAAGAGTAAATGACATATATCAAGTGATGATTAAATCTGGGAAAACAAAGAATAAATTACAAATAAAGTGATAATTAAACCTGGGGAAACAAAGAGTAAATGACACATATCAAGTGATGATTAAACCTGAGGAAACAAAGAGTAAATGACACATATCAAGTGATGATTAAACCTGGGGAAACAAAGAGTAAATGACATATATCAAGTGATGATTAAACCTGGGGAAACAAAGAGTAAATGACACATATCAAGTGATAATTAAACCTGGGGAAACAACGAGTAAATGACACATATCAAGTGATAATTAAACCTGAGGGAACAAAGAGTAAATGACACATATCAAGTGATAATTAAACCTGGGGAAACAGAGTAAATGACACATATCAAGTGATAATTAAACCTGGGGAAACAAAGAGTAAATGACACATATCAAGTGATGATTAAACCTGGGGAAACAAAGAGTAAATGACACATAAAGTGATGATTAAACCTGGGGAAATAAAGAGTAAATGACACATATCAAGTGATAATTAAACCTGGGGAAACAAAGAGTAAATAACACATAAAGTGATGATTAAACCTGGGGAAACAAAGAGTAAATGACACATATCAAGTGATAATTAAACCTGGGGAAACAGAGTAAATGACACATATCAAGTGATAATTAAACCTGGGGAAACAAAGAGTAAATGACACATATCAAGTGATAATTAAACCTGGGGAAACAGAGTAAATGACACATATCAAGTGATAATTAAACCTGGGGAAACAAAGAGTAAATGACACATATCAAGTGATGATTAAACCTGGGGAAACAAAGAGTAAATGACACATAAAGTGATGATTAAACCTGGGGAAATAAAGAGTAAATGACACATATCAAGTGATAATTAAACCTGGGGAAACAAAGAGTAAATAACACATAAAGTGATGATTAAACCTGGGGAAATAAAGAGTAAATGAAACATATCAAGTGATGATTAAACCTAGGGAAACAAAGAGTAAATGACATATATCAAGTGATGATTAAACCTGAGAAAACAAAGAATAAATGACATACGTATATCAAGTGATGATTAAACCTGGGGAAACAAAGAGTAAATGACACATATCACGTGATAATTAAACCTGGGGAAACAAAGAGTAAATGACATATATCACGTGATAATTAAACCTGGGGAAACAAAGAGTAAATGACACATATCAAGTGATGATTAAACCTGGGGAAACAAAGAGTAAATGACACATATCAAGTGATGATTAAATCTGGGGAAACAAAGAGTAAATGACACATAAAGTGATAATTAAATCTGGGGAAACAATGAATGACATATATCAAGTGATGATTAAACCTGGGGAAACAAAGAGTAAATGACATATATCAAGTGATGATTAAACCTGGGGAAATAAAGAGTAAATGACACATATCAAGTGATGATTAAACCTGGGGAAACAAAGAGTAAATGACACATATCAAGTGATGATTAAACCTGGGGAAATAAAAGAGTAAATGACATATATCAAGTTATGATTAAACCTGGGAAAACAAAGAATAAATGACACATATCAAGTGATAATTAAACCTCGGGAAACAAAGAGTAAATGACATATATCACGTGATAATTAAACCTGAGGAAACAAAGAGTAAATGACACATATCAAGTGATGATTAAACCTGGGGAAACAAAGACTAAATGACACATATCAAGTGATAATTAAACCTGGGGAAACAAAGAGTAAATGACACATATCAAGTGATAATTAAACCTGGGGAAATAAAGAGTAAATGACACATATCAAGTGACAATTAAACCTGGGGAAACAAAGAGTAAATGACGCATATCAAGTGATTATTAAACCTGGGAAAACAAAGAGTAAATGACACATATCAAGTGATTATTAAACCTGAGGAAACAAAGAGTAAATGACACATATCAAGTGATGATTAAACCTGGGGAAACAAAGAGTAAATGACATATATCAAGTGATGATTAAACCTGGGGAAACAAAGAGTAAATGACACATATCAAGTGATAATTAAACCTGGGGAAACAAAGAGTAAATGACACATATCAAGTGATAATTAAACCTGAGGGAACAAAGAGTAAATGACACATATCAAGTGATAATTAAACCTGGGGAAACAAAGAGTAAATGACACATATCAAGTGATAATTAAACCTGGGGAAACAGAGTACATGACACATATCAAGTGATAATTAAACCTGAGGAAACAGAGTAAATGACACATATCAAGTGATAATTAAACCTGGGGAAACAAAGAGTAAATGACACATATCAAGTGATGATTAAACCTGGGGAAACAAAGAGTAAATGACACATAAAGTGATGATTAAACCTGGGGAAATAAAGAGTAAATGACACATATCAAGTGATAATTAAACCTGGGGAAACAAAGAGTAAATAACACATAAAGTGATGATTAAACCTGGGGAAATAAAGAGTAAATGACATATATCAAGTGATGATTAAACCTGAGAAAACAAAGAATAAATGACATACGTATATCAAGTGATGATTAAACCTGGGGAAACAAAGAGTAAATGACACATATCAAGTGATAATTAAACCTCAGGAAACAAAGAGTAAATGACATATATCACGTGATAATTAAACCTGGGGAAACAGAGTAAATGACATATATCACGTGATAATTAAACCTGGGGAAACAAAGAGTAAATGACACATATCAAGTGATGATTAAACCTGGGGAAACAAAGAGTAAATGACACATATCAAGTGATGATTAAATCTGGGGAAACAAAGAGTAAATGACACATAAAGTGATAATTAAATCTGGGGAAACAATGAATGACATATATCAAGTGATGATTAAACCTGGGGAAACAAAGAGTAAATGACATATATCAAGTGATGATTAAACCTGGGGAAATAAAGAGTAAATGACACATATCAAGTGATGATTAAACCTGGGGAAACAAAGAGTAAATGACACATATCAAGTGATGATTAAACCTGGGGAAATAAAAGAGTAAATGACATATATCAAGTTATGATTAAACCTGGGAAAACAAAGAATAAATGACACATATCAAGTGATAATTAAACCTGGGGAAACAAAGAGTAAATGACATATATCACGTGATAATTAAACCTGGGGAAACAAAGAGTAAATAACTTATATCAAGTGATACTTAAACCTGAGGAAACAAACAGTAAATGACATATATCAAGTGATAACTAAACCTGGGGAAATAAAGAGTAAATGACACATATCAAGTGATAATTAAACCTGGGGAAACAAAGAGTGAATGACATATATCAAGTGATAATTAAATCGGGGGAAACAAAGAGTAAATGACATATATCAAGTGATGATTAAACCTGGGGAAACAAAGAGTAAATGACACAAAGTGATAATTAAATCTGGGGAAACAAAGAGTAAATGACATATATCAAGTGATAATTAAACTTGGGAAAACAAAGAGTAAATGACACATATCAAGTGATGATTAAACCTGGGGAAACAAAGAGTAAATGACACATATCAAGTGATGATTAAACCTGGGGAAACAAAGAGTAAATGACATATCACGTGATAATTAAACCTGAGGAAACAAAGAGTAAATTACATATATCAAGTGATAATTAAACCTGGGGAAACAAAGAGTAAATGACATATATCAAGTGATGATTAAATCTGGGGAAACAAAGAGTAAATGACATATATCAAGTGATGATTAAATCGGGGGAAACAAAGAGTAAATGACATATATCACGTGATAATTAAACCTGAGGAAACAAAGAGTAAATGACACATATCACGTGATAATTAAACCGGGGGAAACGAAGAGTAAATGACATATATCAAGTGATGATTAAATCTGGGGAAACAAAGAGTAAATGACATATATCAAGTGATGATTAAATCTGGGGATACAAAGAGTAAATGACAAATAAAGTGATAATTAAATCTGGGGAAACAAAGAGTAAATGACACATATCAAGTGATAATTAAACCTCAGGAAACAAAGAGTAAATGACATATATCACGTGATAATTAAACCTGGGGAAACAAAGAGTAAATGACATATATCACGTGATAATTAAACCTGGGGAAACAAAGAGTAAATGACACATATCAAGTGATGATTAAACCTGGGGAAACAAAGAGTAAATGACACATATCAAGTGATGATTAAATCTGGGGAAACAAAGAGTAAATGACACATAAAGTGATAATTAAATCTGGGGAAACAATGAATGACATATATCAAGTGATGATTAAACCTGGGGAAACAAAGAGTAAATGACATATATCAAGTGATAATTAAATGGATAATTAAACCTGAGGAAACAAACAATAAATGACATATATCAAGTGATAATTAAACCTGGGGAAACAAAGAGTAAATGACATATATCAAGTGATAACTAAACCTGGGGAAATAAAGAGTACATGACATATATCAAGTGATAATTAAACCTGGGGAAACAAAGAGTAAATGACATATATCAAGTGATAATTAAATCGGGGGAAACAAAGAGTAAATGACATATATCAAGTGATGATTAAACCTGGGGAAACAAAGAGTAAATGACACAAAGTGATAATTAAATCTGGGGAAACAAAGAGTAAATGACATATATCAAGTGATAATTAAACCTGGGAAAACAAAGAGTAAATGACACATATCAAGTGATGATTCAACCTGGGGAAACAAAGAGTAAATGACACATATCAAGTGATGATTAAACCTGGGGAAACAAAGAGTAAATGACATATATCACGTGATAATTAAACCTGAGGAAACAAAGAGTAAATGACATATATCACGTGATAATTAAACCTGGGGAAACAAAGAGTAAATGACATATATCAAGTGATGATTAAATCTGGGGAAACAAAGAGTAAATGACATATATCAAGTGATGATTAAATCGGGGGAAACAAAGAGTAAATGACATATATCACGTGATAATTAAACCTGAGGAAACAAAGAGTAAATGACATATATCACGTGATAATTAAACCTGAGGAAACAAGGAGTAAATGACATATATCAAGTGATTATTAAACCTGGGGAAACAAAGAGTAAATGACACATATCAAGTGATGATTAAACCTGGGGAAACAAAGAGTAAATGACATATATCAAGTGATAATTAAACCTGGGGAAACAAAGAGTAAATGACATATATCAAGTGATAATTAAACCTGGGGAAATAAAGAGTAAATGACATATATCAAGTGATAATTCAATCGGGGGAAACAAAGAGTAAATGACACATATCAAGTGATGATTAAACCTGGGGAAATAAATAGTAAATGACACATATCAAGTGATGATTAAACCTGGGGAAACAAAGAGTAAATGACACATATCATGTGATGATTAAACCTGGGAAAACAAAGAATGACACATATCAAGTGATGATTAAACCTGGGGAAATAAAGAGTAAATGACACAAATCAAGTGATGATTAAACCTGGGAAAACAAAGAATGACATAAATCAAGTGATGATTAAACCTGGGGAAACAAAGAGTAAATGACACATATCAAGTGATAATTAAAGTGATAATTAAACCTGGGGAAATAAAGAGTAAATGACACATATCAAGTGATGATTAAACCTGGGGAAACAAAGAGTAAATGACACATATCAAGTGATAATTAAATGGATAATTAAACCTGGGGAAATAAAGAGTAAATGACACATATCAAGTGATGATTAAACCTGGGGAAACAAAGAGTAAATGACACATATCAAGTGATGATTAAACCTGAGTAAACAAACAGTAAATGACATATATCAAGTGATAATTAAACCTGGGGAAACAAAGAGTAAATGACATATATCAAGTGATAATTAAACCTGGGGAAATAAAGAGTAAATTACATATATCAAGTGATAATTAAACCTGGGGAAACAAAGAGTAAATGACATATATCAAGTGATAATTCAATCGGGGGAAACAAAGAGTAAATGACACATATCAAGTGATGATTAAACCTGGGGAAATAAAGAGTAAATGACACATATCAAGTGATGATTAAACCTGGGGAAACAAAGAGTAAGTGACACATATCATGTGATGATTAAACCTGGGAAAACAAAGAATGACATATATCAAGTGATGATTAAACCTGGGGAAACAAAGAGTAAATGACACATATCAAGTGATAATTAAACCTGGGGAAACAAAGAGTAAATGACACAGATCAAGTGATTATTAAACCTGGGGAAACAAACAGTAAATGACATATAACAAGTGATAATTAAACCTGGGGAAACAAAGAGTAAATGACTTATATCAAGTGATAATTAAACCTGAGGAAACAAAGAGTAAATGACAAATATCAAGTGATGATTGAACCTGGGGAAACAAAGAGTAAATGACATATATCAAGTGATAACTAAACCTGGGGAAATAAAGAGTAAATGACACATATCAAGTGATGATTAAACCTGGGAAAACAAAGAATGACACATAACAAGTGATGATTTAACCTGGGAAAACAAAGAATGACATATATCAAGTGATGATTAAACCTGGGGAAACAAAGAGTAAATGACATATATCAAGTGATAATTAAACCTGAGGAAACAAAGAGTAAATGACACATATCAAGTGATGATTGAACCTGGGGAAACAAAGAGTAAATCACACATATCAAGTGATGATTAAATCTGGGGAAACAAAGAGTAAATGACACATATCAAGTGATAATTAAACCTGGGGAAACAAAGAGTAAATGACATATATCAAGTGATAATTACACCTGGGGAAACAAAGTAAATGACACATATCAACTGATAATTAAACCTGAGGAAACAAACAATAAATGACATATATCAAGTGATAATTAAACCTGGGGAAACAAAGAGTAAATAACTTATATCAAGTGATGATTAAACCTGGGGAAACAAAGAGTAAATGACACATATCAAGTGATGATTAAACCTGGGGAAACAAAGAGTAAATAACTTATATCAAGTGATACTTAAACCTGAGGAAACAAACAGTAAATGACATATATCAAGTGATAACTAAACCTGGGGAAATAAAGAGTAAATGACACATATCAAGTGATAATTAAACCTGGGGAAACAAAGAGTGAATGACATATATCAAGTGATAATTAAATCGGGGGAAACAAAGAGTAAATGACATATATCAAGTGATGATTAAACCTGGGGAAACAAAGAGTAAATGACACAAAGTGATAATTAAATCTGGGGAAACAAAGAGTAAATGACATATATCAAGTGATAATTAAACTTGGGAAAACAAAGAGTAAATGACACATATCAAGTGATGATTAAACCTGGGGAAACAAAGAGTAAATGACACATATCAAGTGATGATTAAACCTGGGGAAACAAAGAGTAAATGACATATCACGTGATAATTAAACCTGAGGAAACAAAGAGTAAATTACATATATCAAGTGATAATTAAACCTGGGGAAACAAAGAGTAAATGACATATATCAAGTGATGATTAAATCTGGGGAAACAAAGAGTAAATGACATATATCAAGTGATGATTAAATCGGGGGAAACAAAGAGTAAATGACATATATCACGTGATAATTAAACCTGAGGAAACAAAGAGTAAATGACACATATCACGTGATAATTAAACCGGGGGAAACGAAGAGTAAATGACATATATCAAGTGATGATTAAATCTGGGGAAACAAAGAGTAAATGACATATATCAAGTGATGATTAAATCTGGGGATACAAAGAGTAAATGACAAATAAAGTGATAATTAAATCTGGGGAAACAAAGAGTAAATGACACATATCAAGTGATAATTAAACCTCAGGAAACAAAGAGTAAATGACATATATCACGTGATAATTAAACCTGGGGAAACAAAGAGTAAATGACATATATCACGTGATAATTAAACCTGGGGAAACAAAGAGTAAATGACACATATCAAGTGATGATTAAACCTGGGGAAACAAAGAGTAAATGACACATATCAAGTGATGATTAAATCTGGGGAAACAAAGAGTAAATGACACATAAAGTGATAATTAAATCTGGGGAAACAATGAATGACATATATCAAGTGATGATTAAACCTGGGGAAACAAAGAGTAAATGACATATATCAAGTGATAATTAAATGGATAATTAAACCTGAGGAAACAAACAATAAATGACATATATCAAGTGATAATTAAACCTGGGGAAACAAAGAGTAAATGACATATATCAAGTGATAACTAAACCTGGGGAAATAAAGAGTACATGACATATATCAAGTGATAATTAAACCTGGGGAAACAAAGAGTAAATGACATATATCAAGTGATAATTAAATCGGGGGAAACAAAGAGTAAATGACATATATCAAGTGATGATTAAACCTGGGGAAACAAAGAGTAAATGACACAAAGTGATAATTAAATCTGGGGAAACAAAGAGTAAATGACATATATCAAGTGATAATTAAACCTGGGAAAACAAAGAGTAAATGACACATATCAAGTGATGATTCAACCTGGGGAAACAAAGAGTAAATGACACATATCAAGTGATGATTAAACCTGGGGAAACAAAGAGTAAATGACATATATCACGTGATAATTAAACCTGAGGAAACAAAGAGTAAATGACATATATCACGTGATAATTAAACCTGGGGAAACAAAGAGTAAATGACATATATCAAGTGATGATTAAATCTGGGGAAACAAAGAGTAAATGACATATATCAAGTGATGATTAAATCGGGGGAAACAAAGAGTAAATGACACATATCAAGTGATGATTAAACCTGGGGAAACAAAGAGTAAATGACATATATCAAGTGATAATTAAACCTGGGGAAACAAAGAGTAAATGACATATATCAAGTGATAATTAAACCTGGGGAAATAAAGAGTAAATGACACATATCAAGTGATGATTAAACCTGGGGAAACAAAGAGTAAATGACATATATCAAGTGATAATTAAACCTGGGGAAACAAAGAGTAAATGACATATATCAAGTGATAATTAAACCTGGGGAAATAAAGAGTAAATGACATATATCAAGTGATAATTCAATCGGGGGAAACAAAGAGTAAATGACACATATCAAGTGATGATTAAACCTGGGGAAATAAATAGTAAATGACACATATCAAGTGATGATTAAACCTGGGGAAACAAAGAGTAAATGACACATATCATGTGATGATTAAACCTGGGAAAACAAAGAATGACACATATCAAGTGATGATTAAACCTGGGGAAATAAAGAGTAAATGACACAAATCAAGTGATGATTAAACCTGGGAAAACAAAGAATGACATAAATCAAGTGATGATTAAACCTGGGGAAACAAAGAGTAAATGACACATATCAAGTGATAATTAAAGTGATAATTAAACCTGGGGAAATAAAGAGTAAATGACACATATCAAGTGATGATTAAACCTGGGGAAACAAAGAGTAAATGACACATATCAAGTGATAATTAAATGGATAATTAAACCTGGGGAAATAAAGAGTAAATGACACATATCAAATGATGATTAAACCTGGGGAAACAAAGAGTAAATGACACATATCAAGTGATAATTAAACCTGAGTAAACAAACAGTAAATGACATATATCAAGTGATAATTAAACCTGGGGAAACAAACAGTAAATGACATATAACAAGTGATAATTAAACCTGGGGAAACAAAGAGTAAATGACTTATATCAAGTGATAATTAAACCTGAGGAAACAAAGAGTAAATGACACATATCAAGTGATGATTAAACCTGGGGAAACAAAGAGTAAATGACATATATCAAGTGATAACTAAACCTGGGGAAATAAAGAGTAAATGACACATATCAAGTGATGATTAAACCTGGGAAAACAAAGAATGACACATAACAAGTGATGATTTAACCTGGGAAAACAAAGAATGACATATATCAAGTGATGATTAAACCTGGGGAAACAAAGAGTAAATGACATATATCAAGTGATAATTAAACCTGAGGAAACAAAGAGTAAATGACACATATCAAGTGATGATTAAACCTGGGGAAACAAAGAGTAAATGACACATATCAAGTGATGATTAAATCTGGGGAAACAAAGAGTAAATGACACATAAAGTGATAATTAAATCTGGGGAAACAAAGAGTAAATGACATATATCAAGTGATAATTAAACCTGGGAAAACAAAGAGTAAATGACACATATCAAGTGATAATTAAACCTGGGGAAACAAAGAGTAAATGACATATATCAAGTGATAATTACACCTGGGGAAACAAAGTAAATGACACATATCAACTGATAATTAAACCTGAGGAAACAAACAATAAATGACATATATCAAGTGATAATTAAACCTGGGGAAACAAAGAGTAAATAACTTATATCAAGTGATGATTAAACCTGGGGAAACAAAGAGTAAATGACACATATCAAGTGATGATTAAACCTGGGGAAACAAAGAGTAAATGACACATATCAAGTGATGATTAAACCTGGGGAAACAAAGAGTAAATGACACATATCAAGTGATGATTAAACCTGGGGAAACAAAGAGTAAATGACATATCACGTGATAATTAAACCTGAGGAAACAAAGAGTAAATTACATATATCAAGTGATAATTAAACCTGGGGAAACAAAGAGTAAATGACATATATCAAGTGATGATTAAATCTGGGGAAACAAAGAGTAAATGACATATATCACGTGATAATTAAACCTGAGGAAACAAAGAGTAAATGACATATATCACGTGATAATTAAACCTGGGGAAACAAAGAGTAAATGACATATATCAAGTGATGATTAAATCGGGGGAAACAAAGAGTAAATGACATATATCACGTGATAATTAAACCTGAGGAAACAAAGAGTAAATGACATATATCACGTGATATTTAAACCTGGGGAAACGAAGAGTAAATGACATATATCAAGTGATGATTAAATCTGGGGAAACAAAGAGTAAATGACATATATCAAGTGATGATTAAATCTGGGGATACAAAGAGTAAATGACACATAAAGTGATAATTAAATCTGGGGAAACAAAGAGTAAATGACATATATCAAGTGATAATTAAACCTGGGAAAACAAAGAGTAAATGACATATATCAAGTGATAATTACACCTGGGGAAACAAAGAGTAAATGACACATATCAACTGATAATTAAACCTGAGGAAACAAACAATAAATGACATATATCAAGTGATAATTAAACCTGGGGAAACAAAGAGTAAATAACTTATATCAAGTGATACTTAAACCTGAGGAAACAAACAGTAAATGACATATATCAAGTGATAACTAAACCTGGGGAAATAAAGAGTAAATGACACATATCAAGTGATAATTAAACCTGGGGAAACAAAGAGTGAATGACATATATCAAGTGATAATTAAATCGGGGGAAACAAAGAGTAAATTACATATATCAAGTGATGATTAAACCTGGGGAAACAAAGAGTAAATGACACAAAGTGATAATTAAATCTGGGGAAACAAAGAGTAAATGACATATATCAAGTGATAATTAAACTTGGGAAAACAAAGAGTAAATGACACATATCAAGTGATGATTAAACCTGGGGAAACAAAGAGTAAATGACACATATCAAGTGATGATTAAACCTGGGGAAACAAAGAGTAAATGACATATCACGTGATAATTAAACCTGAGGAAACAAAGAGTAAATTACATATATCAAGTGATAATTAAACCTGGGGAAACAAAGAGTAAATGACATATATCAAGTGATGATTAAATCTGGGGAAACAAAGAGTAAATGACATATATCAAGTGATGATTAAATCGGGGGAAACAAAGAGTAAATGACATATATCACGTGATAATTAAACCTGAGGAAACAAAGAGTAAATGACACATATCACGTGATAATTAAACCGGGGGAAACGAAGAGTAAATGACATATATCAAGTGATGATTAAATCTGGGGAAACAAAGAGTAAATGACATATATCAAGTGATGATTAAATCTGGGGATACAAAGAGTAAATGACAAATAAAGTGATAATTAAATCTGGGGAAACAAAGAGTAAATGACACATATCAAGTGATAATTAAACCTCAGGAAACAAAGAGTAAATGACATATATCACGTGATAATTAAACCTGGGGAAACAAAGAGTAAATGACATATATCACGTGATAATTAAACCTGGGGAAACAAAGAGTAAATGACCCATATCAAGTGATGATTAAATCTGGGGAAACAAAGAGTAAATGACACATATCAAGTGATGATTAAATCTGGGGAAACAAAGAGTAAATGACACATAAAGTGATAATTAAATCTGGGGAAACAATGAATGACATATATCAAGTGATGATTAAACCTGGGGAAACAAAGAGTAAATGACATATATCAAGTGATGATTAAACCTGGGGAAATAAAGAGTAAATGACACATATCAAGTGATGATTAAACCTGGGGAAACAAAGAGTAAATGACACATATCAAGTGATGATTAAACCTGGGGAAACAAAGAGTAAATGACATATATCAAGCGATGATTAAATCTGGGGAAACAAAGAGTAAATGACACATAAAGTGATAATTAAATCTGGGGAAACAAAGAGTAAATGACATATATCAAGTGATAATTAAACCTGGGAAAACAAAGAGTAAATGACACATATCAAGTGATGATTAAACCTGGGGAAACAAAGAGTAAATAACTTATATCAAGTCATACTTAAACCTGAGGAAACAAACAGTAAATGACATATATCAAGTGATAACTAAACCTGGGGAAATAAAGAGTAAATGACACATATCAAGTGATAATTAAACCTGGGAAAACAAAGAGTAAATGACATATATCAAGTGATAATTAAATCGGGGGAAACAAAGAGTAAATGACATATATCAAGTGATGATTAAACCTGGGGAAACAAAGAGTAAATGACACATATCAAGTGATGATTAAACCTGGGGAAACAAAGAGTAAATGACACATATCAAGTGATGATTAAACCTGGGGAAACAAAGAGTAAATGACATATATCACGTGATAATTACACCTGAGGAAACAAAGAGTAAATGACATATATCACGTGATAATTAAACCTGGGGAAACAAAGAGTAAATGACATATATCAAGTGATGATTAAACCTGGGAAAACAAAGAGTAATTGACACATATCAAGTGATGATTAAACCTGGGGAAACAAAGAGTAAATGACACATATCAAGTGATGATTAAACCTGGGGAAACAAAGAGTAAATGACACATATCAAGTGATGATTAAACCTGGGGAAACAAAGAGTAAATGACATATATCACGTGATAATTACACCTGAGGAAACAATGAGTAAATGACATATATCACGTGATAATTAAACCTGGGGAAACAAAGAGTAAATGACATATATCAAGTGATGATTAAATCTTTGGAAACAAAGAGTAAATGACATATATCAAGTGATGATTAAATCTGGGGATACAAAGAGTAAATGACACATAAAGTGATAATTAAACCTGGGGAAACAAAGAGTAAATGACATATATCAAGTGATAATTAAACCTGGGAAAACAAAGAGTAAATGACATATATCAAGTGATAATTACACCTGGGGAAACAAACAGTAAATGACATATATCAAGTGATAACTAAACCTGGGGAAATAAAGAGTAAATGACACATATCAAGTGATGATTAAACCTGGGGAAACAAAGAGTGAATGACATATATCAAGTGATAATTAAATCGGGGGAAACAAAGAGTAAATGACATATATCAAGTGATGATTAAACCTGGGGAAACAAAGAGTAAATGACACAAAGTGATAATTAAATCTGGGGAAACAAAGAGTAAATGACATATATCAAGTGATAATTAAACCTGGGAAAACAAAGAGTAAATGACACATATCAAGTGATGATTAAACCTGGGGAAACAAAGAGTAAATGACACATATCAAGTGATGATTAAACCTGGGGAAACAAAGAGTAAATGACATATCACGTGATAATTAAACCTGAGGAAACAAAGAGTAAATGACATATATCAAGTGATAATTAAACCTGGGGAAACAAAGAGTAAATGACATATATCAAGTGATGATTAAATCTGGGGAAACAAAGAGTAAATGACATATATCAAGTGATGATTAAATCGGGGGAAACAAAGAGTAAATGACATATATCACGTGATAATTAAACCTGAGGAAACAAAGAGTAAATGACGTATATCACGTGATAATTAAACCGGGGGAAATGAAGAGTAAATGACATATATCAAGTGATGATTAAATCTGGGGAAACAAAGAGTAAATGACATATATCAAGTGATGATTAAATCTGGGGATACAAAGAGTAAATGACACATAAAGTGATAATTAAATCTGGGGAAACAAAGAGTAAATGACACATATCAAGTGATAATTAAACCTCAGGAAACAAAGAGTAAATGACATATATCACGTGATAATTAAACCTGGGGAAACAAAGAGTAAATGACCCATATCAAGTGATAATTAAACCTGGGGAAACAAAGAGTAAATGACACATATCAAGTGATGATTAAATCTGGGGAAACAAAGAGTAAATGACACATAAAGTGATAATTAAATCTGGGGAAACAATGAATGACATATATCAAGTGATGATTAAACCTGGGGAAACAAAGAGTAAATGACATATATCAAGTGATGATTAAACCTGGGGAAATAAAGAGTAAATGACACATATCAAGTGATGATTAAACCTGGGGAAACAAAGAGTAAATGACACATATCAAGTGATGATTAAACCTGGGGAAACAAAGAGTAAATGACATATATCAAGCGATGATTAAATCTGGGGAAACAAAGAGTAAATGACACATAAAGTGATAATTAAATCTGGGGAAACAAAGAGTAAATGACATATATCAAGTGATAATTAAACCTGGGAAAACAAAGAGTAAATGACACATATCAAGTGATGATTAAACCTGGGGAAACAAAGAGTAAATAACTTATATCAAGTGATACTTAAACCTGAGGAAACAAACAGTAAATGACACATATCAAGTGATGATTAAACCTGGGGAAACAAAGAGTAAATGACATATATCAAGTGATAACTAAACCTGGGGAAATAAAGAGTAAATGACACATATCAAGTGATAATTAAACCTGGGGAAACAAAGAGTAAATGACATATATCAAGTGATAATTAAATCGGGGGAAACAAAGAGTAAATGACATATATCAAGTGATGATTAAACCTGGGGAAACAAAGAGTAAATGACACATATCAAGTGATGATTAAACCTGGGGAAACAAAGAGTAAATGACACATATCAAGTGATAATTAAACCTGGGGAAACAAAGAGTAAATGACATATATCACGTGATAATTACACCTGAGGAAACAAAGAGTAAATGACATATATCACGTGATAATTAAACCTGGGGAAACAAAGAGTAAATGACATATATCAAGTGATGATTAAACCTGGGAAAACAAAGAGTAATTGACACATATCAAGTGATGATTAAACCTGGGGAAACAAAGAGTAAATGACACATATCAAGTGATGATTAAACCTGGGGAAACAAAGAGTAAATGACACATATCAAGTGATGATTAAACCTGGGGAAACAAAGAGTAAATGACATATATCACGTGATAATTACACCTGAGGAAACAAAGAGTAAATGACATATATCACGTGATAATTAAACCTGGGGAAACAGAGTAAATGACATATATCAAGTGATGATTAAATCTTTGGAAACAAAGAGTAAATGACATATATCAAGTGATGATTAAATCTGGGGATACAAAGAGTAAATGACACATAAAGTGATAATTAAATCTGGGGAAACAAAGAGTAAATGACATATATCAAGTGATAATTAAACCTGGGAAAACAAAGAGTAAATGACATATATCAGGTGATAATTAAACCTGGGGAAACAAAGAGTAAATGACACGTATCAAGTGATAATTAAACCTGGGGATACAAAGAGTAAATGACACATATCAAGTGATAATTAAATCTGGGGAAACAAAGAGTAAATGACATATATCAAGTGATAATTAAACCTGGGAAAACAAAGAGTAAATGACACATATCAAGTGATAATTAAACCTGAGGAAACAAAGACTAAATGACATATATCAAGTGATAATTAAACCTGGGAAAACAAAGAGTAAATGACATATATCAAGTGATAATTAAATCGGGGGAAACAAAGAGTAAATGACATATATCAAGTGATAATTAAATCGGGGGAAACAAAGAGTTCAAGTGATAATTAAACCTGGGAAAACAAAGAATGACATATATTAAGTGATGATTAAACCTGGGGAAACAAAGGGTAAATGACACATATCAAGTGATGATTAAACCTGGGGAAACAAAGAATGACATATATCAAGTGATGATTAAACCTGGGGAAACAAAGAGTAAATGACATATATCAAGTGATAATTAAACCTGCGGAAATAAAGAGTAAATGACACATATCAAGTGATAATTAAACCTGGGGAAACAAAGAGTAAATGACACATATCAAGTGATAATTACACCTGGGGAAACAAACAGTAAATGACATATATCAACTGATAATTAAACCTGGGGAAACAAAGAGTAAATGACTTATATCAAGTGATGATTAAACCTGGGGAAACAAAGAGTAAATGACATATATCAAGTGATAATTAAACCTGAGGAAACAAAGAGTAAATGACACATATCAAGTGATGATTAAACCTGGAGAAACAAAGAGTAAATGACACATATCAAGTGATGATTAAATCTGGGGAAACAAAGAGTAAATGACACCTATCAAGTGATAATTAAACCTGGGGAAACAAAGAGTAAATGACATATATCAAGTGATAATTAAACCTGGGAAAACAAAGAGTAAATGACACATATCAAGTGATAATTAAACCCGCAGAAACAAAGAGTAAATGAAACAAAAAGTGATAATTAAACCTGGGGAAACAAAGAGTAAATGACACATATCAAATGATAATTACACCTGCGGAAACAAAGAGTAAATGAAACATAAACTGATAATTAAACTTCAGGAAACAAAGTGTAAATGACACATATCAAGTGATAATTAAACCTGAGGAAACAAAGAGTAAATGACATATATCAAGTGATAATAAAACCTGGGGAAATAAAGAGTAAATGACACATATCAAGTGATGATTAAACCTGGGGAAACAAAGAGTAAATGACATATATCAAGTGATGATTAAACCTGGGGAAACAGAGTAAATGACACATATCAAGTGATGATTAAACCTGGGGAAACAAAGAGTAAATGACATATATCAAGTGATAATTAAACCTGGGGAAACAAAGAGTAAATGACATATATCAAGTGATGATTAAACCTGGGGAAACAAAGAGTAAATGACATATATCAAGTGATGATTAAACCTGGGGAAACAAAGAGTAAATGACACATATCAAGTGATGATTAAACCTGGGAAAACAAAGAGTAAATGACATATATCAAGTGATGATTAAACCTGGGGAAACAAAGAGTAAATGACATATATCAAGTGATAATTAAACCTGGGGAAACAAAGAGTAAATGACATATATCAAGTGATGATTAAACCTGGGGAAACAAAGAGTAAATGACATATATCAAGTGATTATTAAACCTGGGGAAACAAAGAGTAAATGACACATATCAAGTGATAATTAAACCTGGGGAAACAAAGAGTAAATGACATATATCAAGTGATGATTAAATCTGGGAAAACAAAGAATAAATTACACATAAAGTGATAATTAAACCTGGGGAAACAAAGAGTAAATGACACATATCAAGTGATGATTAAACCTGAGGAAACAAAGAGTAAATGACACATATCAAGTGATGATTAAACCTGGGGAAACAAAGAGTAAATGACATATATCAAGTGATGATTAAACCTGGGGAAACAAAGAGTAAATGACACATATCAAGTGATAATTAAACCTGGGGAAACAAAGAGTAAATGACACATATCAAGTGATAATTAAACCTGAGGGAACAAAGAGTAAATGACACATATCAAGTGATAATTAAACCTGGGGAAACAAAGAGTAAATGACACATATCAAGTGATAATTAAACCTGGGGAAACAGAGTACATGACACATATCAAGTGATAATTAAACCTGAGGAAACAGAGTAAATGACACATATCAAGTGATGATTAAACCTGGGAAAACAAAGAGTAAATGACATATATCAAGTGATAATTAAACCTGGGGAAACAAAGAGTAAATGACATATATCAAGTGATGATTAAACCTGGGGAAACAAAGAGTAAATGACATATATCAAGTGATTATTAAACCTGGGGATACAAAGAGTAAATGACATATATCAAGTGATGATTAAACCTGGGGAAACAAAGAGTAAATGACACATATCAAGTGATAATTAAACCTGGGGAAACAAAGAGTAAATGACATATATCAAGTGATGATTAAATCTGGGAAAACAAAGAATAAATTACAAATAAAGTGATAATTAAACCTGGGGAAACAAAGAGTAAATGACACATATCAAGTGATGATTAAACCTGAGGAAACAAAGAGTAAATGACACATATCAAGTGATGATTAAACCTGGGGAAACAAAGAGTAAATGACATATATCAAGTGATGATTAAACCTGGGGAAACAAAGAGTAAATGACACATATCAAGTGATAATTAAACCTGGGGAAACAACGAGTAAATGACACATATCAAGTGATAATTAAACCTGAGGGAACAAAGAGTAAATGACACATATCAAGTGATAATTAAACCTGGGGAAACAGAGTAAATGACACATATCAAGTGATAATTAAACCTGGGGAAACAAAGAGTAAATGACACATATCAAGTGATGATTAAACCTGGGGAAACAAAGAGTAAATGACACATAAAGTGATGATTAAACCTGGGGAAATAAAGAGTAAATGACACATATCAAGTGATAATTAAACCTGGGGAAACAAAGAGTAAATAACACATAAAGTGATGATTAAACCTGGGGAAACAAAGAGTAAATGACACATATCAAGTGATAATTAAACCTGGGGAAACAGAGTAAATGACACATATCAAGTGATAATTAAACCTGGGGAAACAAAGAGTAAATGACACATATCAAGTGATAATTAAACCTGGGGAAACAGAGTAAATGACACATATCAAGTGATAATTAAACCTGGGGAAACAAAGAGTAAATGACACATATCAAGTGATGATTAAACCTGGGGAAACAAAGAGTAAATGACACATAAAGTGATGATTAAACCTGGGGAAATAAAGAGTAAATGACACATATCAAGTGATAATTAAACCTGGGGAAACAAAGAGTAAATAACACATAAAGTGATGATTAAACCTGGGGAAATAAAGAGTAAATGAAACATATCAAGTGATGATTAAACCTAGGGAAACAAAGAGTAAATGACATATATCAAGTGATGATTAAACCTGAGAAAACAAAGAATAAATGACATACGTATATCAAGTGATGATTAAACCTGGGGAAACAAAGAGTAAATGACACATATCACGTGATAATTAAACCTGGGGAAACAAAGAGTAAATGACATATATCACGTGATAATTAAACCTGGGGAAACAAAGAGTAAATGACACATATCAAGTGATGATTAAACCTGGGGAAACAAAGAGTAAATGACACATATCAAGTGATGATTAAATCTGGGGAAACAAAGAGTAAATGACACATAAAGTGATAATTAAATCTGGGGAAACAATGAATGACATATATCAAGTGATGATTAAACCTGGGGAAACAAAGAGTAAATGACATATATCAAGTGATGATTAAACCTGGGGAAATAAAGAGTAAATGACACATATCAAGTGATGATTAAACCTGGGGAAACAAAGAGTAAATGACACATATCAAGTGATGATTAAACCTGGGGAAATAAAAGAGTAAATGACATATATCAAGTTATGATTAAACCTGGGAAAACAAAGAATAAATGACACATATCAAGTGATAATTAAACCTCGGGAAACAAAGAGTAAATGACATATATCACGTGATAATTAAACCTGAGGAAACAAAGAGTAAATGACACATATCAAGTGATGATTAAACCTGGGGAAACAAAGACTAAATGACACATATCAAGTGATAATTAAACCTGGGGAAACAAAGAGTAAATGACACATATCAAGTGATAATTAAACCTGGGGAAATAAAGAGTAAATGACACATATCAAGTGACAATTAAACCTGGGGAAACAAAGAGTAAATGACATATATCAAGTGATCATTAAACCTGAGGAAACAAAGAGGAAATGACACATATCAAGTGATAATTAAATCTGGTGAAACAAAGAGTAAATGACACATATCAAGTAATGATTAATCCTGGGGAAATAAAGAGTAAATGACACATATCAAGTGATGATTAAACCTGGGGAAACAAAGAGTAAATGACATATATCAAGTGATCATTAAACCTGAGGAACCAAAGAGTAAATGACATATATCAAGTGATGATTAAACCTGGGGAAACAAAGAGTAAATGACATATATCAAGTGATGATTAAACCTGGGGAAACAAAGAATAAATGACATATATCAAGTGATGATTAAACCTGGGAAAACAAAGAATAAATGACATATATCAAGTGATGATTAAACCTGGGGAAACAAAGAGTAAATGACATATATCAAGTGATGATTAAACCTGGGGAAACAAAGAGTAAATGACATATATCAAGTGATAATTAAACCTGGGGAAACAAAGAGTAAATGACACATATCAAGTGATGATTAAACCTGGGGAAACAAAGAGTAAATGACACATATCAAGTGATGATTAAATCTGGGGAAACAAAGAGTAAATGACACATAAAGTGATAATTAAATCTGGGGAAACAATGAATGACATATATCAAGTGATGATTAAACCTGGGGAAACAAAGAGTAAATGACATATATCAAGTGATGATTAAACCTGGGGAAATAAAGAGTAAATGACACATATCAAGTGATGATTAAACCTGGGGAAACAAAGAGTAAATGACACATATCAAGTGATGATTAAACCTGGGGAAATAAAAGAGTAAATGACATATATCAAGTTATGATTAACCCTGGGAAAACAAAGAATAAATGACACATATCAAGTGATAATTAAACCTGGGGAAACAAAGAGTAAATGACATATATCACGTGATAATTAAACCTGAGGAAACAAAGAGTAAATGACACATATCAAGTGATGATTAAACCTGGGGAAACAAAGACTAAATGACACATATCAAGTGATAATTAAACCTGGGGAAACAAAGAGTAAATGACACATATCAAGTGATAATTAAACCTGGGGAAATAAAGAGTAAATGACACATATCAAGTGACAATTAAACCTGGGGAAACAAAGAGTAAATGACGCATATCAAGTGATTATTAAACCTGGGAAAACAAAGAGTAAATGACATATATCAAGTGATGATTAAATCTGGGAAAACAAAGAATAAATTACACATAAAGTGATAATTAAACCTGGGGAAACAAAGAGTAAATGACACATATCAAGTGATGATTAAACCTGAGGAAACAAAGAGTAAATGACACATATCAAGTGATGATTAAACCTGGGGAAACAAAGAGTAAATGACATATATCAAGTGATGATTAAACCTGGGGAAACAAAGAGTAAATGACACATATCACGTGATAATTAAACCTGGGGAAACAAAGAGTAAATGACATATATCACGTGATAATTAAACCTGGGGAAACAAAGAGTAAATGACACATATCAAGTGATGATTAAACCTGGGGAAACAAAGAGTAAATGACACATATCAAGTGATGATTAAATCTGGGGAAACAAAGAGTAAATGACACATAAAGTGATAATTAAATCTGGGGAAACAATGAATGACATATATCAAGTGATGATTAAACCTGGGGAAACAAAGAGTAAATGACATATATCAAGTGATGATTAAACCTGGGGAAATAAAGAGTAAATGACACATATCAAGTGATGATTAAACCTGGGGAAACAAAGAGTA
This sequence comes from Lampris megalopsis, assembly GCA_022114975.2. Classification (NCBI taxonomy): domain Eukaryota; kingdom Metazoa; phylum Chordata; class Actinopteri; order Lampriformes; family Lampridae; genus Lampris; species Lampris megalopsis. The sequence continues at coordinate 4,238,831 of JAJHIY020000264.1, read as the reverse complement.
AATGACACATATCAAGTGATGATTAAACCTGGGGAAATAAAAGAGTAAATGACATATATCAAGTTATGATTAAACCTGGGAAAACAAAGAATAAATGACACATATCAAGTGATAATTAAACCTGGGGAAACAAAGAGTAAATGACATATATCACGTGATAATTAAACCTAAGGAAACAAAGAGTAAATGACACATATCAAGTGATGATTAAACCTGGGGAAACAAAGACTAAATGACACATATCAAGTGATAATTAAACCTGGGGAAACAAAGAGTAAATGACACATATCAAGTGATAATTAAACCTGGGGAAATAAAGAGTAAATGACACATATCAAGTGACAATTAAACCTGGGGAAACAAAGAGTAAATGACGCATATCAAGTGATTATTAAACCTGGGAAAACAAAGAGTAAATGACATATATCAAGTGATGATTAAATCTGGGAAAACAAAGAATAAATTACACATAAAGTGATAATTAAACCTGGGGAAACAAAGAGTAAATGACCCATATCAAGTGATGATTAAACCTGAGGAAACAAAGAGTAAATGACACATATCAAGTGATGCTTAAACCTGGGGAAACAAAGAGTAAATGACATATATCAAGTGATGATTAAACCTGGGGAAACAAAGAGTAAATGACACATATCAAGTGATAATTAAACCTGGGGAAACAAAGAGTAAATGACACATATCAAGTGATAATTAAACCTGAGGGAACAAAGAGTAAATGACACATATCAAGTGATAATTAAACCTGGGGAAACAAAGAGTAAATGACACATATCAAGTGATAATTAAACCTGGGGAAACAGAGTACATGACACATATCAAGTGATAATTAAACCTGAGGAAACAGAGTAAATGACACATATCAAGTGATAATTAAACCTGGGGAAACAAAGAGTAAATGACACATATCAAGTGATGATTAAACCTGGGGAAACAAAGAGTAAATGACACATAAAGTGATGATTAAACCTGGGGAAATAAAGAGTAAATGACACATATCAAGTGATAATTAAACCTGGGGAAACAAAGAGTAAATAACACATAAAGTGATGATTAAACCTGGGGAAATAAAGAGTAAATGAAACATATCAAGTGATGATTAAACCTAGGGAAACAAAGAGTAAATGACATATATCAAGTGATGATTAAACCTGAGAAAACAAAGAATAAATGACATACGTGTATATCAAGTGATGATTAAACCTGGGGAAACAAAGAGTAAATGACACATATCAAGTGATAATTAAACCTCAGGAAACAAAGAGTAAATGACATATATCACGTGATAATTAAACCTGGGGAAACAGAGTAAATGACATATATCACGTGATAATTAAACCTGGGGAAACAAAGAGTAAATGACACATATCAAGTGATGATTAAACCTGGGGAAACAAAGAGTAAATGACACATATCAAGTGATGATTAAATCTGGGGAAACAAAGAGTAAATGACACATATCACGTGATAATTAAACCTGGGGAAACAAAGAGTAAATGACACATATCAAGTGATGATTAAACCTGGGAAAACAAAGAATAAATGACACATATCAAGTGATAATTAAACCTGGGGAAACAAAGAGTAAATGACATATATCACGTGATAATTAAACCTGAGGAAACAAAGAGTAAATGACACATATCAAGTGATGATTAAACCTGGGGAAACAAAGACTAAATGACACATATCAAGTGATAATTAAACCTGGGGAAACAAAGAGTAAATGACACATATCAAGTGATAATTAAACCTGGGGAAATAAAGAGTAAATGACACATATCAAGTGACAATTAAACCTGGGGAAACAAAGAGTAAATGACATATATCAAGTGATAATTAAACCTGGGGAAATAAAGAGTAAATGACACATATCAAGTGATGATTAAACCTGGGGAAACAAAGAGTAAATGACATATATCAAGTGATCATTAAACCTGAGGAAACAAAGAGGAAATGACACATATCAAGTGATAATTAAATCTGGTGAAACAAAGAGTAAATGACACATATCAAGTAATGATTAAACCTGGGGAAATAAAGAGTAAATGACACATATCAAGTGATGATTAAACCTGGGGAAACAAAGAGTAAATGACATATATCAAGTGATCATTAAACCTGAGGAACCAAAGAGTAAATGACATATATCAAGTGATGATTAAACCTGGGGAAACAAAGAGTAAATGACATATATCAAGTGATGATTAAACCTGGGGAAACAAAGAATAAATGACATATATCAAGTGATGATTAAACCTGGGAAAACAAAGAATAAATTACATATATCAAGTGATGATTAAACCTGGGGAAACAAAGAGTAAATGACATATATCAAGTGATGATTAAACCTGGGGAAACAAAGAGTAAATGACATATATCACGTGATAATTAAACCTGGGGAAACAAAGAGTAAATGACACATATCAAGTGATGATTAAACCTGGGGAAACAAAGAGTAAATGACACATATCAAGTGATGATTAAATCTGGGGAAACAAAGAGTAAATGACACATAAAATGATAATTAAATCTGGGGAAACAATGAATGACATATATCAAGTGATGATTAAACCTGGGGAAACAAAGAGTAAATGACATATATCAAGTGATGATTAAACCTGGGGAAATAAAGAGTAAATGACACATATCAAGTGATGATTAAACCTGGGGAAACAAAGAGTAAATGACACATATCAAGTGATGATTAAACCTGGGGAAATAAAAGAGTAAATGACATATATCAAGTTATGATTAAACCTGGGAAAACAAAGAATAAATGACACATATCAAGTGATAATTAAACCTGGGGAAACAAAGAGTAAATGACATATATCACGTGATAATTAAACCTGAGGAAACAAAGAGTAAATGACACATATCAAGTGATGATTAAACCTGGGGAAACAAAGACTAAATGACACATATCAAGTGATAATTAAACCTGGGGAAACAAAGAGTAAATGACACATATCAAGTGATAATTAAACCTGGGGAAATAAAGAGTAAATGACACATATCAAGTGACAATTAAACCTGGGCAAACAAAGAGTAAATGACGCATATCAAGTGATTATTAAACCTGGGAAAACAAAGAGTAAATGACATATATCAAGTGATGATTAAATCTGGGAAAACAAAGAATAAATTACACATAAAGTGATAATTAAACCTGGGGAAACAAAGAGTAAATGACACATATCAAGTGATGATTAAACCTGAGGAAACAAAGAGTAAATGACACATATCAAGTGATGATTAAACCTGGGGAAACAAAGAGTAAATGACATATATCAAGTGATGATTAAACCTGGGGAAACAAAGAGTAAATGACACATATCAAGTGATAATTAAACCTGGGGAAACAAAGAGTAAATGACACATATCAAGTGATAATTAAACCTGAGGGAACAAAGAGTAAATGACACATATCAAGTGATAATTAAACCTGGGGAAACAAAGAGTAAATGACACATATCAAGTGATAATTAAACCTGGGGAAACAGAGTACATGACACATATCAAGTGATAATTAAACCTGAGGAAACAGAGTAAATGACACATATCAAGTGATAATTAAACCTGGGGAAACAAAGAGTAAATGACACATATCAAGTGATGATTAAACCTGGGGAAACAAAGAGTAAATGACACATAAAGTGATGATTAAACCTGGGGAAATAAAGAGTAAATGACACATATCAAGTGATAATTAAACCTGGGGAAACAAAGAGTAAATAACACATAAAGTGATGATTAAACCTGGGGAAATAAAGAGTAAATGAAACATATCAAGTGATGATTAAACCTAGGGAAACAAAGAGTAAATGACATATATCAAGTGATGATTAAACCTGAGAAAACAAAGAATAAATGACATACGTATATCAAGTGATGATTAAACCTGGGGAAACAAAGAGTAAATGACACATATCAAGTGATAATTAAACCTCAGGAAACAAAGAGTAAATGACATATATCACGTGATAATTAAACCTGGGGAAACAGAGTAAATGACATATATCACGTGATAATTAAACCTGGGGAAACAAAGAGTAAATGACACATATCAAGTGATGATTAAACCTGGGGAAACAAAGAGTAAATGACACATATCAAGTGATGATTAAATCTGGGGAAACAAAGAGTAAATGACACATAAAGTGATAATTAAATCTGGGGAAACAATGAATGACATATATCAAGTGATGATTAAACCTGGGGAAACAAAGAGTAAATGACATATATCAAGTGATGATTAAACCTGGGGAAATAAAGAGTAAATGACACATATCAAGTGATGATTAAACCTGGGGAAACAAAGAGTAAATGACACATATCAAGTGATAATTAAACCTGAGGAAACAAAGAGTAAATGACACATATCAAGTGATAATTAAACCTGGGGAAATAAAAAGTAAATGACACATATCAAGTGATAATTAAACCTGGGGAAACAAAGAGTAAATGACATATATCAAGTGATAATTAAACCTGGGGAAATAAAGAGTAAATGACACATATCAAGTGATGATTAAACCTGGGGAAACAAAGAGTAAATGACATATATCAAGTGATAATTAAATCTGGTGAAACAAAGAGTAAATGACACATATCAAGTAATGATTAAACCTGGGGAAATAAAGAGTAAATGACAAGTATCAAGTGATGATTAAACCTGGGGAAACAAAGAGTAAATGACATATATCAAGTGATAATTCAATCGGGGGAAACAAAGAGTAAGTGACACATATCATGTGATGATTAAACCTGGGAAAACAAAGAATGACATATATCAAATGATGATTAAACCTGGGGAAATAAAGAGTAAATGACACAAATCAAGTGATGATTAAACCTGGGAAAACAAAGAATGACACATAACAAGTGATGATTAAACCTGGGGAAACAAAGAGTAAATGACACATATCAAGTGATAATTAAACCTGAGGAAACAAAGAGTAAATGACACATATCAAGTGATTATTAAACCTGGGGAAACAAACAGTAAATGACATATAACAAGTGATAATTAAACCTGGGGAAACAAAGAGTAAATGACTTATATCAAGTGATAATTAAAACTGAGGAAACAAAGAGTAAATGACACATATCAAGTGATGATTAAACCTGGGGAAACAAAGAGTAAATGACATATATCAAGTGATCATTAAACCTGAGGAAACAAAGAGGAAATGACACATATCAAGTGATAATTAAATCTGGTGAAACAAAGAGTAAATGACACATATCAAGTAATGATTAAACCTGGGGAAATAAAGAGTAAATGACAAGTATCAAGTGATGATTAAACCTGGGGAAACAAAGAGTAAATGACATATATCAAGTGATCATTAAACCTGAGGAACCAAAGAGTAAATGACATATATCAAGTGATGATTAAACCTGGGGAAACAAAGAGTAAATGACATATATCAAGTGATGATTAAACCGGGGAAACAAAGAATAAATGACATATATCAAGTGATAATTAAACCTGGGGAAACAAAGAATAAATGACATATATCAAGTGATGATTAAACCTGGGAAAACAAAGAATAAATGACATATATCAAGTGATGATTAAACCTGGGGAAACAAAGAATAAATGACATATATCAAGTGATGATTAAACCTGGGAAAACAAAGAATAAATGACATATATCAAGTGATGATTAAACCTGGGGAAACAAAGAGTAAATGACATATATCAAGTGATGATTAAACCTGGGGAAACAAAGAATAAATGACATATATCAAGTGATGATTAAACCTGGGGAAACAAAGAGTAAATGACATATATCAAGTGATCATTAAACCTGAGGAAACAAAGAGGAAATGACACATAAAGTGATGATTAAACCTGGGGAAATAAAGAGTAAATGACACATATCAAGTGATAATTAAACCTGGGGAAACAAAGAGTAAATAACACATAAAGTGATGATTAAACCTGGGGAAACAAAGAGTAAATGACATATATCAAGTGATCATTAAACCTGAGGAAACAAAGAGGAAATGACACATAAAGTGATGATTAAACCTGGGGAAATAAAGAGTAAATGACACATATCAAGTGATAATTAAACCTGGGGAAACAAAGAGTAAATAACACATAAAGTGATGATTAAACCTGGGGAAATAAAGAGTAAATGAAACATATCAAGTGATGATTAAACCTAGGGAAACAAAGAGTAAATGACATATATCAAGTGATGATTAAACCTGAGAAAACAAAGAATAAATGACATACGTATATCAAGTGATGATTAAACCTGGGGAAACAAAGAGTAAATGACACATATCAAGTGATAATTAAACCTCAGGAAACAAAGAGTAAATGACATATATCACGTGATAATTAAACCTGGGGAAACAGAGTAAATGACATATATCACGTGATAATTAAACCTGGGGAAACAAAGAGTAAATGACACATATCAAGTGATGATTAAACCTGGGGAAACAAAGAGTAAATGACACATATCAAGTGATGATTAAATCTGGGGAAACAAAGAGTAAATGACACATAAAGTGATAATTAAATCTGGGGAAACAATGAATGACATATATCAAGTGATGATTAAACCTGGGGAAACAAAGAGTAAATGACATATATCAAGTGATGATTAAACCTGGGGAAATAAAGAGTAAATGACACATATCAAGTGATGATTAAACCTGGGGAAACAAAGAGTAAATGACACATATCAAGTGATGATTAAACCTGGGGAAATAAAAGAGTAAATGACATATATCAAGTTATGATTAAACCTGGGAAAACAAAGAATAAATGACACATATCAAGTGATAATTAAACCTGGGGAAACAAAGAGTAAATGACATATATCACGTGATAATTAAACCTGAGGAAACAAAGAGTAAATGACACATATCAAGTGATGATTAAACCTGGGGAAACAAAGACTAAATGACACATATCAAGTGATAATTAAACCTGGGGAAACAAAGAGTAAATGACACATATCAAGTGATAATTAAACCTGGGGAAATAAAGAGTAAATGACACATATCAAGTGACAATTAAACCTGGGGAAACAAAGAGTAAATGACATATATCAAGTGATAATTAAACCTGGGGAAATAAAGAGTAAATGACACATATCAAGTGATGATTAAACCTGGGGAAACAAAGAGTAAATGACATATATCAAGTGATCATTAAACCTGAGGAAACAAAGAGGAAATGACACATATCAAGTGATAATTAAATCTGGTGAAACAAAGAGTAAATGACACATATCAAGTAATGATTAAACCTGGGGAAATAAAGAGTAAATGACACATATCAAGTGATGATTAAACCTGGGGAAACAAAGAGTAAATGACATATATCAAGTGATCATTAAACCTGAGGAACCAAAGAGTAAATGACATATATCAAGTGATGATTAAACCTGGGGAAACAAAGAGTAAATGACATATATCAAGTGATGATTAAACCTGGGGAAACAAAGAATAAATGACATATATCAAGTGATGATTAAACCTGGGAAAACAAAGAATAAATGACATATATCAAGTGATGATTAAACCTGGGGAAACAAAGAGTAAATGACATATATCAAGTGATGATTAAACCTGGGGAAACAAAGAGTAAATGACATATATCACGTGATAATTAAAACTGGGGAAACAAAGAGTAAGTGACACATATCAAGTGATGATTAAACCTGGGGAAACAAAGAGTAAATGACACATATCAAGTGATGATTAAATCTGGGGAAACAAAGAGTAAATGACACATAAAGTGATAATTAAATCTGGGGAAACAATGAATGACATATATCAAGTGATGATTAAACCTGGGGAAACAAAGAGTAAATGACATATATCAAGTGATGATTAAACCTGGGGAAATAAAGAGTAAATGACACATATCAAGTGATGATTAAACCTGGGGAAACAAAGAGTAAATGACACATATCAAGTGATGATTAAACCTGGGGAAATAAAAGAGTAAATGACATATATCAAGTTATGATTAAACCTGGGAAAACAAAGAATAAATGACACATATCAAGTGATAATTAAACCTGGGGAAACAAAGAGTAAATGACATATATCACGTGATAATTAAACCTGAGGAAACAAAGAGTAAATGACACATATCAAGTGATGATTAAACCTGGGGAAACAAAGACTAAATGACACATATCAAGTGATAATTAAACCTGGGGAAACAAAGAGTAAATGACACATATCAAGTGATAATTAAACCTGGGGAAATAAAGAGTAAATGACACATATCAAGTGACAATTAAACCTGGGCAAACAAAGAGTAAATGACGCATATCAAGTGATTATTAAACCTGGGAAAACAAAGAGTAAATGACATATATCAAGTGATGATTAAATCTGGGAAAACAAAGAATAAATTACACATAAAGTGATAATTAAACCTGGGGAAACAAAGAGTAAATGACACATATCAAGTGATGATTAAACCTGAGGAAACAAAGAGTAAATGACACATATCAAGTGATGATTAAACCTGGGGAAACAAAGAGTAAATGACATATATCAAGTGATGATTAAACCTGGGGAAACAAAGAGTAAATGACACATATCAAGTGATAATTAAACCTGGGGAAACAAAGAGTAAATGACACATATCAAGTGATAATTAAACCTGAGGGAACAAAGAGTAAATGACACATATCAAGTGATAATTAAACCTGGGGAAACAAAGAGTAAATGACACATATCAAGTGATAATTAAACCTGGGGAAACAGAGTACATGACACATATCAAGTGATAATTAAACCTGAGGAAACAGAGTAAATGACACATATCAAGTGATAATTAAACCTGGGGAAACAAAGAGTAAATGACACATATCAAGTGATGATTAAACCTGGGGAAACAAAGAGTAAATGACACATAAAGTGATGATTAAACCTGGGGAAATAAAGAGTAAATGACACATATCAAGTGATGATTAAACCTGGGGAAACAAAGAGTAAATGACATATATCAAGTGATGATTAAACCTGGGAAAACAAAGAATAAATGACATACGTATATCAAGTGATGATTAAACCTGGGGAAACAAAGAGTAAATGACACATATCAAGTGATGATTAAATCTGGGGAAACAAAGAGTAAATGACACATAAAGTGATAATTAAATCTGGGGAAACAATGAATGACATATATCAAGTGATGATTAAACCTGGGGAAACAAAGAGTAAATGACATATATCAAGTGATGATTAAACCTGGGGAAATAAAGAGTAAATGACACATATCAAGTGATGATTAAACCTGGGGAAACAAAGAGTAAATGACACATATCAAGTGATGATTAAACCTGGGGAAATAAAAGAGTAAATGACATATATCAAGTTATGATTAAACCTGGGAAAACAAAGAATAAATGACACATATCAAGTGATAATTAAATCTGGGGAAACAAAGAGTAAATGACATATATCACGTGATAATTAAACCTGAGGAAACAAAGAGTAAATGACACATATCAAGTGATGATTAAACCTGGGGAAACAAAGACTAAATGACACATATCAAGTGATAATTAAACCTGGGGAAACAAAGAGTAAATGACACATATCAAGTGATAATTAAACCTGGGGAAATAAAGAGTAAATGACATATATCAAGTGATCATTAAACCTGAGGAAACAAAGAGGAAATGACACATATCAAGTGATAATTAAATCTGGTGAAACAAAGAGTAAATGACACATATCAAGTAATGATTAAACCTGGGGAAATAAAGAGTAAATGACACATATCAAGTGATGATTAAACCTGGGGAAACAAAGAGTAAATGACATATATCAAGTGATCATTAAACCTGAGGAACCAAAGAGTAAATGACATATATCAAGTGATGATTAAACCTGGGAAAACAAAGAATAAATGACATATATCAAGTGATGATTAAACCTGGGGAAACAAAGAATAAATGACATATATCAAGTGATGATTAAACCTGGGAAAACAAAGAATAAATGACATATATCAAGTGATGATTAAACCTGGGGAAACAAAGAGTAAATGACATATATCAAGTGATGATTAAACCAGGGGAAACAAAGAATAAATGACATATATCAAGTGATAATTAAACCTGGGGAAACAATGAATGACATATATCAAGTGATTATTAAACCTGGGAAAACAAAGAATAAATGACATATATCAAGTGATGATTAAACCTGGGGAAACAAAGAGTAAATGACATATATCAAGTGATGATTAAACCTGGGGAAACAAAGAATAAATGACATATATCAAGTGATAATTAAACCTGGGGAAACAAAGAATAAATGACATATATCAAGTGATGATTAAACCTGGGAAAACAAAGAATAAATGACATATATCAAGTGATGATTAAACCTGGGGAAACAAAGAATAAATGACATATATCAAGTGATGATTAATCCTGGGAAAACAAAGAATAAATGACATATATCAAGTGATGATTAAACCTGGGGAAACAAAGAGTAAATGACATATATCAAGTGATGATTAAACCTGGGGAAACAAAGAATAAATGACATATATCAAGTGATGATTAAACCTGGGGAAACAAAGAGTAAATGACATATATCAAGTGATGATTAAACCTGGGAAAACAAAGAATAAATGACATATATCAAGTGATGATTAAACCTGGGGAAACAAAGAATAAATGACATATATCAAGTGATGATTAAACCTGGGAAAACAAAGAATAAATGACATATATCAAGTGATGATTAAACCTGGGGAAACAAAGAGTAAATGACATATATCAAGTGATGATTAAACCTGGGGAAACAAAGAATAAATGACATATATCAAGTGATGATTAAACCTGGGGAAACAAAGAGTAAATGACATATATCAAGTGATCATTAAACCTGAGGAAACAAAGAGGAAATGACACATAAAGTGATGATTAAACCTGGGGAAATAAAGAGTAAATGACACATATCAAGTGATAATTAAACCTGGGGAAACAAAGAGTAAATAACACATAAAGTGATGATTAAACCTGGGGAAATAAAGAGTAAATGAAACATATCAAGTGATGATTAAACCTAGGGAAACAAAGAGTAAATGACATATATCAAGTGATGATTAAACCTGAGAAAACAAAGAATAAATGACATACGTATATCAAGTGATGATTAAACCTGGGGAAACAAAGAGTAAATGACACATATCAAGTGATAATTAAACCTCAGGAAACAAAGAGTAAATGACATATATCACGTGATAATTAAACCTGGGGAAACAGAGTAAATGACATATATCACGTGATAATTAAACCTGGGGAAACAAAGAGTAAATGACACATATCAAGTGATGATTAAACCTGGGGAAACAAAGAGTAAATGACACATATCAAGTGATGATTAAATCTGGGGAAACAAAGAGTAAATGACACATAAAGTGATAATTAAATCTGGGGAAACAATGAATGACATATATCAAGTGATGATTAAACCTGGGGAAACAAAGAGTAAATGACATATATCAAGTGATGATTAAACCTGGGGAAATAAAGAGTAAATGACACATATCAAGTGATGATTAAACCTGGGGAAACAAAGAGTAAATGACACATATCAAGTGATGATTAAACCTGGGGAAATAAAAGAGTAAATGACATATATCAAGTTATGATTAAACCTGGGAAAACAAAGAATAAATGACACATATCAAGTGATAATTAAATCTGGGGAAACAAAGAGTAAATGACATATATCACGTGATAATTAAACCTGAGGAAACAAAGAGTAAATGACACATATCAAGTGATGATTAAACCTGGGGAAACAAAGACTAAATGACACATATCAAGTGATAATTAAACCTGGGGAAACAAAGAGTAAATGACACATATCAAGTGATAATTAAACCTGGGGAAATAAAGAGTAAATGACACATATCAAGTGACAATTAAACCTGGGGAAACAAAGAGTAAATGACATATATCAAGTGATAATTAAACCTGGGGAAATAAAGAGTAAATGACACATATCAAGTGATGATTAAACCTGGGGAAACAAAGAGTAAATGACATATATCAAGTGATCATTAAACCTGAGGAAACAAAGAGGAAATTACACATATCAAGTGATAATTAAATCTGGTGAAACAAAGAGTAAATGACACATATCAAGTAATGATTAAACCTGGGGAAATAAAGAGTAAATGACACATATCAAGTGATGATTAAACCTGGGGAAACAAAGAGTAAATGACATATATCAAGTGATCATTAAACCTGGGGAAACAAAGAGTAAATGACATATATCAAGTGATGATTAAACCTGGGGAAACAAAGAATAAATGACATATATCAAGTGATAATTAAACCTGGGGAAACAAAGAGTAAATGACATATATCAAGTGATTATTAAACCTGGGAAAACAAAGAATAAATGACATATATCAAGTGATGATTAAACCTGGGGAAACAAAGAGTAAATGACATATATCAAGTGATGATTAAACCTGGGGAAACAAAGAATAAATGACATATATCAAGTGATAATTAAACCTGGGGAAACAAAGAATAAATGACATATATCAAGTGATGATTAAACCTGGGAAAACAAAGAATAAATGACATATATCAAGTGATGATTAAACCTGGGGAAACAAAGAATAAATGACATATATCAAGTGATGATTAAACCTGGGAAAACAAAGAATAAATGACATATATCAAGTGATGATTAAACCTGGGGAAACAAAGAGTAAATGACATATATCAAGTGATGATTAAACCTGGGGAAACAAAGAATAAATGACACATATCAAGTGATGATTAAACCTGGGGAAACAAAGAGTAAATGACATATATCAAGTGATCATTAAACCTGAGGAAACAAAGAGGAAATGACACATATCAAGTGATAATTAAATCTGGTCAAACAAAGAGTAAATGACACATATCAAGTAATGATTAAACCTGGGGAAATAAAGAGTAAATGACACATATCAAGTGATGATTAAACCTGGGGAAACAAAGAGTAAATGACATATATCAAGTGATCATTAAACCTGAGGAAACAAAGAGTAAATGACATATATCAAGTGATGATTAAACCTGGGGAAACAAAGAGTAAATGACATATATCAAGTGATAATTAAACCTGGGGAAACAAAGAATAAATGACATATATCAAGTGATGATTAAACCTGGGAAAACAAAGAATAAATGACATATATCAAGTGATGATTAAACCTGGGGAAACAAAGAATAAATGACATATATCAAGTGATGATTAAACCTGGGAAAACAAAGAATAAATGACATATATCAAGTGATGATTAAACCTGGGGAAACAAAGAGTAAATGACATATATCAAGTGATGATTAAACCTGGGGAAACAAAGAATAAATGACATATATCAAGTGATGATTAAACCTGGGGAAACAAAGAGTAAATGACATATATCAAGTGATCATTAAACCTGAGGAAACAAAGAGGAAATGACACATATCAAGTGATAATTAAATCTGGTGAAACAAAGAGTAAATGACACATATCAAGTAATGATTAAACCTGGGGAAATAAAGAGTAAATGACACATATCAAGTGATGATTAAACCTGGGGAAACAAAGAGTAAATGACATATATCAAGTGATCATTAAACCTGAGGAAACAAAGAGTAAATGACATATATCAAGTGATGATTAAACCTGGGGAAACAAAGAGTAAATGACATATATCAAGTGATGATTAAACCTGGGGAAACAAAGAATAAATGACATATATCAAGTGATGATTAAACCTGGGAAAACAAAGAGTAAATGACAAATATCAAGTGATGATTAAACCTGGGGAAACAAAGAGTAAATGACATATATCAAGTAATGATTAAACCTGGGAAAACAAAGAGTAAATGACATATATCAAGTGATAATTAAACCTGGGGAAACAAAGAGTAAATGACATATATCAAGTGATAATTAAACCTGGGGAAACAAAGAGTAAATGACATATATCACGTGATAATTAAAACTGGGGAAACAAAGAGTAAGTGACACATATCAAGTGATGATTAAACCTGGGGAAACAAAGAGTAAATGACACATATCAAGTGATGATTAAATCTGGGGAAACAAAGAGTAAATGACACATAAAGTGATAATTAAATCTGGGGAAACAATGAATGACATATATCAAGTGATGATTAAACCTGGGGAAACAAAGAGTAAATGACATATATCAAGTGATGATTAAACCTGGGGAAATAAAGAGTAAATGACACATATCAAGTGATGATTAAACCTGGGGAAACAAAGAGTAAATGACACATATCAAGTGATGATTAAACCTGGGGAAATAAAAGAGTAAATGACATATATCAAGTTATGATTAAACCTGGGAAAACAAAGAATAAATGACACATATCAAGTGATAATTAAACCTGGGGAAACAAAGAGTAAATGACATATATCACGTGATAATTAAACCTGAGGAAACAAAGAGTAAATGACACATATCAAGTGATGATTAAACCTGGGGAAACAAAGACTAAATGACACATATCAAGTGATAATTAAACCTGGGGAAACAAAGAGTAAATGACACATATCAAGTGATAATTAAACCTGGGGAAATAAAGAGTAAATGACACATATCAAGTGACAATTAAACCTGGGCAAACAAAGAGTAAATGACGCATATCAAGTGATTATTAAACCTGGGAAAACAAAGAGTAAATGACATATATCAAGTGATGATTAAATCTGGGAAAACAAAGAATAAATTACACATAAAGTGATAATTAAACCTGGGGAAACAAAGAGTAAATGACACATATCAAGTGATGATTAAACCTGAGGAAACAAAGAGTAAATGACACATATCAAGTGATGATTAAACCTGGGGAAACAAAGAGTAAATGACATATATCAAGTGATGATTAAACCTGGGGAAACAAAGAGTAAATGACACATATCAAGTGATAATTAAACCTGGGGAAACAAAGAGTAAATGACACATATCAAGTGATAATTAAACCTGAGGGAACAAAGAGTAAATGACACATATCAAGTGATAATTAAACCTGGGGAAACAAAGAGTAAATGACACATATCAAGTGATAATTAAACCTGGGGAAACAGAGTACATGACACATATCAAGTGATAATTAAACCTGAGGAAACAGAGTAAATGACACATATCAAGTGATAATTAAACCTGGGGAAACAAAGAGTAAATGACACATATCAAGTGATGATTAAACCTGGGGAAACAAAGAGTAAATGACACATAAAGTGATGATTAAACCTGGGGAAATAAAGAGTAAATGACACATATCAAGTGATGATTAAACCTGGGGAAACAAAGAGTAAATGACATATATCAAGTGATGATTAAACCTGGGAAAACAAAGAATAAATGACATACGTATATCAAGTGATGATTAAACCTGGGGAAACAAAGAGTAAATGACACATATCAAGTGATGATTAAATCTGGGGAAACAAAGAGTAAATGACACATAAAGTGATAATTAAATCTGGGGAAACAATGAATGACATATATCAAGTGATGATTAAACCTGGGGAAACAAAGAGTAAATGACATATATCAAGTGATGATTAAACCTGGGGAAATAAAGAGTAAATGACACATATCAAGTGATGATTAAACCTGGGGAAACAAAGAGTAAATGACACATATCAAGTGATGATTAAACCTGGGGAAATAAAAGAGTAAATGACATATATCAAGTTATGATTAAACCTGGGAAAACAAAGAATAAATGACACATATCAAGTGATAATTAAATCTGGGGAAACAAAGAGTAAATGACATATATCACGTGATAATTAAACCTGAGGAAACAAAGAGTAAATGACACATATCAAGTGATGATTAAACCTGGGGAAACAAAGACTAAATGACACATATCAAGTGATAATTAAACCTGGGGAAACAAAGAGTAAATGACACATATCAAGTGATAATTAAACCTGGGGAAATAAAGAGTAAATGACATATATCAAGTGATCATTAAACCTGAGGAAACAAAGAGGAAATGACACATATCAAGTGATAATTAAATCTGGTGAAACAAAGAGTAAATGACACATATCAAGTAATGATTAAACCTGGGGAAATAAAGAGTAAATGACACATATCAAGTGATGATTAAACCTGGGGAAACAAAGAGTAAATGACATATATCAAGTGATCATTAAACCTGAGGAACCAAAGAGTAAATGACATATATCAAGTGATGATTAAACCTGGGAAAACAAAGAATAAATGACATATATCAAGTGATGATTAAACCTGGGGAAACAAAGAATAAATGACATATATCAAGTGATGATTAAACCTGGGAAAACAAAGAATAAATGACATATATCAAGTGATGATTAAACCTGGGGAAACAAAGAGTAAATGACATATATCAAGTGATGATTAAACCAGGGGAAACAAAGAATAAATGACATATATCAAGTGATAATTAAACCTGGGGAAACAATGAATGACATATATCAAGTGATTATTAAACCTGGGAAAACAAAGAATAAATGACATATATCAAGTGATGATTAAACCTGGGGAAACAAAGAGTAAATGACATATATCAAGTGATGATTAAACCTGGGGAAACAAAGAATAAATGACATATATCAAGTGATAATTAAACCTGGGGAAACAAAGAATAAATGACATATATCAAGTGATGATTAAACCTGGGAAAACAAAGAATAAATGACATATATCAAGTGATGATTAAACCTGGGGAAACAAAGAATAAATGACATATATCAAGTGATGATTAATCCTGGGAAAACAAAGAATAAATGACATATATCAAGTGATGATTAAACCTGGGGAAACAAAGAGTAAATGACATATATCAAGTGATGATTAAACCTGGGGAAACAAAGAATAAATGACATATATCAAGTGATGATTAAACCTGGGGAAACAAAGAGTAAATGACATATATCAAGTGATGATTAAACCTGGGAAAACAAAGAATAAATGACATATATCAAGTGATGATTAAACCTGGGGAAACAAAGAATAAATGACATATATCAAGTGATGATTAAACCTGGGAAAACAAAGAATAAATGACATATATCAAGTGATGATTAAACCTGGGGAAACAAAGAGTAAATGACATATATCAAGTGATGATTAAACCTGGGGAAACAAAGAATAAATGACATATATCAAGTGATGATTAAACCTGGGGAAACAAAGAGTAAATGACATATATCAAGTGATCATTAAACCTGAGGAAACAAAGAGGAAATGACACATAAAGTGATGATTAAACCTGGGGAAATAAAGAGTAAATGACACATATCAAGTGATAATTAAACCTGGGGAAACAAAGAGTAAATAACACATAAAGTGATGATTAAACCTGGGGAAATAAAGAGTAAATGAAACATATCAAGTGATGATTAAACCTAGGGAAACAAAGAGTAAATGACATATATCAAGTGATGATTAAACCTGAGAAAACAAAGAATAAATGACATACGTATATCAAGTGATGATTAAACCTGGGGAAACAAAGAGTAAATGACACATATCAAGTGATAATTAAACCTCAGGAAACAAAGAGTAAATGACATATATCACGTGATAATTAAACCTGGGGAAACAGAGTAAATGACATATATCACGTGATAATTAAACCTGGGGAAACAAAGAGTAAATGACACATATCAAGTGATGATTAAACCTGGGGAAACAAAGAGTAAATGACACATATCAAGTGATGATTAAATCTGGGGAAACAAAGAGTAAATGACACATAAAGTGATAATTAAATCTGGGGAAACAATGAATGACATATATCAAGTGATGATTAAACCTGGGGAAACAAAGAGTAAATGACATATATCAAGTGATGATTAAACCTGGGGAAATAAAGAGTAAATGACACATATCAAGTGATGATTAAACCTGGGGAAACAAAGAGTAAATGACACATATCAAGTGATGATTAAACCTGGGGAAATAAAAGAGTAAATGACATATATCAAGTTATGATTAAACCTGGGAAAACAAAGAATAAATGACACATATCAAGTGATAATTAAATCTGGGGAAACAAAGAGTAAATGACATATATCACGTGATAATTAAACCTGAGGAAACAAAGAGTAAATGACACATATCAAGTGATGATTAAACCTGGGGAAACAAAGACTAAATGACACATATCAAGTGATAATTAAACCTGGGGAAACAAAGAGTAAATGACACATATCAAGTGATAATTAAACCTGGGGAAATAAAGAGTAAATGACACATATCAAGTGACAATTAAACCTGGGGAAACAAAGAGTAAATGACATATATCAAGTGATAATTAAACCTGGGGAAATAAAGAGTAAATGACACATATCAAGTGATGATTAAACCTGGGGAAACAAAGAGTAAATGACATATATCAAGTGATCATTAAACCTGAGGAAACAAAGAGGAAATTACACATATCAAGTGATAATTAAATCTGGTGAAACAAAGAGTAAATGACACATATCAAGTAATGATTAAACCTGGGGAAATAAAGAGTAAATGACACATATCAAGTGATGATTAAACCTGGGGAAACAAAGAGTAAATGACATATATCAAGTGATCATTAAACCTGGGGAAACAAAGAGTAAATGACATATATCAAGTGATGATTAAACCTGGGGAAACAAAGAATAAATGACATATATCAAGTGATAATTAAACCTGGGGAAACAAAGAGTAAATGACATATATCAAGTGATTATTAAACCTGGGAAAACAAAGAATAAATGACATATATCAAGTGATGATTAAACCTGGGGAAACAAAGAGTAAATGACATATATCAAGTGATGATTAAACCTGGGGAAACAAAGAATAAATGACATATATCAAGTGATAATTAAACCTGGGGAAACAAAGAATAAATGACATATATCAAGTGATGATTAAACCTGGGAAAACAAAGAATAAATGACATATATCAAGTGATGATTAAACCTGGGGAAACAAAGAATAAATGACATATATCAAGTGATGATTAAACCTGGGAAAACAAAGAATAAATGACATATATCAAGTGATGATTAAACCTGGGGAAACAAAGAGTAAATGACATATATCAAGTGATGATTAAACCTGGGGAAACAAAGAATAAATGACACATATCAAGTGATGATTAAACCTGGGGAAACAAAGAGTAAATGACATATATCAAGTGATCATTAAACCTGAGGAAACAAAGAGGAAATGACACATATCAAGTGATAATTAAATCTGGTCAAACAAAGAGTAAATGACACATATCAAGTAATGATTAAACCTGGGGAAATAAAGAGTAAATGACACATATCAAGTGATGATTAAACCTGGGGAAACAAAGAGTAAATGACATATATCAAGTGATCATTAAACCTGAGGAAACAAAGAGTAAATGACATATATCAAGTGATGATTAAACCTGGGGAAACAAAGAGTAAATGACATATATCAAGTGATAATTAAACCTGGGGAAACAAAGAATAAATGACATATATCAAGTGATGATTAAACCTGGGAAAACAAAGAATAAATGACATATATCAAGTGATGATTAAACCTGGGGAAACAAAGAATAAATGACATATATCAAGTGATGATTAAACCTGGGAAAACAAAGAATAAATGACATATATCAAGTGATGATTAAACCTGGGGAAACAAAGAGTAAATGACATATATCAAGTGATGATTAAACCTGGGGAAACAAAGAATAAATGACATATATCAAGTGATGATTAAACCTGGGGAAACAAAGAGTAAATGACATATATCAAGTGATCATTAAACCTGAGGAAACAAAGAGGAAATGACACATATCAAGTGATAATTAAATCTGGTGAAACAAAGAGTAAATGACACATATCAAGTAATGATTAAACCTGGGGAAATAAAGAGTAAATGACACATATCAAGTGATGATTAAACCTGGGGAAACAAAGAGTAAATGACATATATCAAGTGATCATTAAACCTGAGGAAACAAAGAGTAAATGACATATATCAAGTGATGATTAAACCTGGGGAAACAAAGAGTAAATGACATATATCAAGTGATGATTAAACCTGGGGAAACAAAGAATAAATGACATATATCAAGTGATGATTAAACCTGGGAAAACAAAGAATAAATGACATATATCAAGTGATGATTAAACCTGGGGAAACAAAGAGTAAATGACATATATCAAGTGATGATTAAACCTGGGAAAACAAAGAGTAAATGACATATATCAAGTGATAATTAATTAAACCCAGCCACTGAGGATGCACAAGCCAGTGCATCCTTAGTGCCGGTCCCAAGCCCGGACAAATGGGGAGGGTTGCGTCAGGAAGGGCATCCGGCGTAAAATCTTTGCCAAATCAAATATGTGGATCATAAATAAGACTTATATACCGGATCGGTCGAGGCCCGGGTTACCAACGACCGCCACCGGTACTGTTAACCAGCAGGGTGTCGGTGGAAACTCTACTACTGTTGGGCGAAGGAGAAGGAGAGGGGGAAGGCATGTCCAGAGGCAGCTAGAAAGGAGGAAGGGTAGGCATGTGGAGGTGAGAGTTGGAACTTTGAATGGTGGCACTATGACTGGTAAAGGGAGAGAGCTGGCTGACATGATGGAAAGAAGAAAGGTAGGCATACTGTGTGTGCAAGAGACCAGGTGGAAGGGGAGTAAGGCCAGGAGTATCGGAGGTGGGTTCAAACTCTTCTACCATGGTGCGAATGGGAGGAGTAATGGGGTAGGGGTAATTCTGAAGGAAGAGTATGTCAAGAGCGTGCTGGAGGTGAAGAGAGTGTCAGACAGAGTGATGAGTATGAAGCTGGAAATTGAAGGTTTATTGCTGAATGTTATCAGCACATATGCCCCGCAAGTTGGGTGTGAGATGGAAGAGAAAGAAGAATTCTGGAATGAGTTGGACGACATGGTGGAGAGGGTACCCAAGGAGGAGAGAGTGGTGATTGGAGCGGACTTCAATGGACATGTTGGTGAAGGGAACAGAGGTGATGAGGAGGTGATGGGAAGGTATGGAGTCAAGAAGAGAAGAAATGTGGAAGGACAGATGGTGGTGGATTTTGCGAAAAGGATGGAAATGGCTGTGGTGAATACATATTTCAAGAAGAGGGAGGAACACAGGGTGACGTACAAGAGTGGAGGAAAGTGCACACAGGTGGACTATATCTTATGTAGAAGGCACCATCTAAAAGGGATTGGAGACTGCAAGGTGGTGACAGGGGAGAGCGTAGCCAGGCAGCATCGGATGGTGGTCTGTAGGATGACTTTGGAGACCAAGAAGAGGAAGCGAGTGAAGACACAGCCGAAGATCAAATGGTGGAAGTTGAAGAAGGAAGACTTGTGTGGAGTTCAGGCAGGAGTTAAGACAGGCACTGGGTGGTAGTGAAGAGTTGCCAGATGGCTGGAAAACCACTGCAGAAATAGTGAGGGAGACAGCTAGGAAGGTACTTGGTGTGTCATCAGGACAGAGGAAGGAAGACAAGGAGACTTGGTGGTGGAATGAGGAAGTACAGCAAATTATACAGAGGAAAAGGTTGGCAAAGAAGAAGTGGGATAGTCAGAGAGATGAAGAAAGTAGACAGGAGTACAAGGAGATGCAGCGTAAAGCGAAGAGAGAGGTGGCAAAGGCAAAGGAAAAGGCATATGGTGAGTTGGATGACAGATTAGACACTAAGGAAGGAGAAAAGGACTTGTACCGATTGGCTAGACAGAGGGACCGAGCTGCAAAGGATGTGCAGCAAGTTAGGGTGATCAAGGATAGAGATGGAAATGTGCTGACAAGCGAGGAGAGTGTGCTGAGAAGGAGGAAGGAGTACTTTGAGGGGCTGATGAATGAAGAAAATGAGAGAGAGAGAAGGTTGGATGATGTGGGGATAGTGAATCAGGAAGTTCAGCAGATTAGCAAGGAGGAAGTGAGGGCAGCTATGAAGAGGATGAAGAGTGGAAAGGCAGTTGGTCCTGATGACATACCTGTGGAGGCATGGAGGTGTTTAGGAGAGATGGCAGTGGAGTTTTTAACTAGATTGTTTAACACAATCCTGGAAAGTGAGAGGATGCCTGAGGAGTGGAGAAGAAGCATACTGGTACCGATTTTCAAGAACAAGGGTGATGTGCAGAACTGTAACAACTACAGAGGTATAAAGTTGATCAGCCACAGCATGAAGATTTGGGAAAGAGTAATAGAAGCTAGGTTAAGAGGAGGAGAGGTGGTGATCAGCAGCAGCAGTATGGTTTCATGCCACGAAAGAGCACCACAGATGTGATGTTTGCTTTGAGAATGTTGATGGAGAAGTATAGAGGAGGCCAGAAGGAGGTACATTGTGTCTTTGTAGATTTAGAGAAAGCATATGACAGGGTGCCGAGAGAGGAGGTGTGGTATTGTATGAGGAAGTCAGGAGTTGCAGAGAAGTATGTAGGAGTGGTGGAGGATACGTATGAGGGAAGTGTGACAATGGAGAGGTGTGTGGTTGGAATGACAGATGGGGTCAAGGTGGAGGTGGGATTACATCAAGGATCGGCTCTGAGCCCTTTCTTGTTTGCAATGGTGATGGACAGGTTGATGGACAAGATCAGGCAAGAGTCTCCGTGGACGATGATGTTCGCGGATGACATTGTGATGTGTAGCAAGAGTAGGGTGCAGGTTGAGGAGAGCCTGGAGAGGTGGAGGTATGCACTGGAGAGAAGAGGAGTGAAAGTCAGTAGGAGCAAGACGGAATACCTATGCGTGAATGAGAGAGAGGACAGTGGAATGGTGAGGATGCAAGGAGTGGAGGTGACAAAGGCATTTGAGTTTAAATACTTGGGGTCAACTGTCCAAAGTAACGGGGAGTGCAGAAGAGAGGTGAAGGAGAGAGTGCAGGCAGGGTGGAGTGGGTGGAGAAGAGTGTCAGGAGTGATGTGTGACAGAAGGGTACCAGCAAGAGTTAAAGGGAAGGTTTACAAGATGGTTGTGAGACCAGCTATGTTATATGGTTTGGAGACAGTGGCACTGATGAAAAGACAGGAGGTGGAGCTGGAGGTGGCAGAGATGAAGATGATAAGATTTTCATTGGGAGTGATGAAGAAGGACAGGATTAGGAACCATTATATTAGAGGGACCGCTCAGGTTGGACGGTTTGGAGACAAAGCAAGAGAGACAAGATGGAGATGGTTTGGACATGTGTGGAGGAGAGATGCTGGGTATACTGGGAGAAGGATGCTGAATATGGAGCTGCCAGGGAAGAGGAGAAGAGGAAGGCCAAAGAGGAGGTTTATGGAGGTGGTGAGGGAGGACATGCAGGTGGCTGGTGTGACAGAGGACGATGCAGAAGACAGGAAGAGATGGAAACGGATGATCCGCTGTGGCGCCCCCTAACGGGAGCAGCCGAAAGTAGTAGTAGATCAAGTGATAATTAAATCTGGGGAAACAGAGTACATGACACATATCAAGTGATGATTAAACCTGGGGAAACAAAGAGTAAATGACACATATCAAGTGATGATTAAACCTGGGGAAACAAAGAGTAAATGACACGTATCAAGTGATGATTAAACCTGGGGAAACAAAGAGTAAATGACACATAAAGTGATAATTAAACCTGGGGAAACAAAGAGTAAATGACATATCAAGTGATGATTAAACCTGGGGAAACAAAGAGTAAATGACACATATCAAGTGATAATTAAACCTGGGGAAACAAAGAGTAAATGACACATATCAAGTAATGATTAAACCTGGGGAAACAAAGAGTAAATGACACATATCAAGTAATGATTAAACCTGGGGAAACAAAGAGTAAATGACACATAAAGTGATAATTAAACCTGGGGAAACAAAGAGTAAATGACACATATCAAGTAATGATTAAACCTGGGGGAACAAAGAGTAAATGACACATATCAAGTAATGATTAAACCTGGGGAAACAAAGAGTAAATGAAACATATCAAGTGATGATTAAACCTGGGGAAACAAAGAGTAAATGACACATAAAGTGATAATTAAACCTGGGGAAACAAAGAGTAAATGACACATATCAAGTGATAATTACATCTGAGGAAACAAAGTATAAATGACACATATCAAGTGATAATTAAACCTGGGGAAACAGAAAGTAAATAACACATAAAGTGATAATTAAACCCGGGGAAACAAAGAGTAAATGACACATATCAAGTGATAATTAAACCTGGGGAAACAAAGAGTAAATGGCATAAAGTGATAATTAAACCTGGGGAAACAAAGAGTAAATGACACATAAAGTGATAATTAAACCTGGGGAAACAAACAGTAAATGACACATATCAAGTGATGATTAAACCTGGGGAAACAAAGAGTAAATGACACATATCAAATGATAATTAAACCTGGGGAAACAAAGTATAAATGACACATATCAAGTGATAATTAAACCTGGGGAAACAAAGTATAAATGACACATATCAAGTGATAATTAAACCTGGGGAAACAAACAATAAATGACACATAAAGTGATAATTAAACCTGGGGAAACAAACAATAAATGACACAAAGTGATAATTAAACCTGGGGAAACAAAGAGTAAATGACACATAAAGTGATTATTAAACCTGGGGAAACAAAGAGTAAATGACACATAAAGTGATAATTAAACCTGGGGAAACAAACAATAAATGACACATAAAGTGATAATTAAACCTGGGGAAACAAACAATAAATGACACAAAGTGGTAATTAAACCTGGGGAAACAAAGAGTAAATGACACATAAAGTGATAATTAAACCTGGGGAAACAAAGAGTAAATGACACATAAAGTGATAATTAAACCTGGGGAAACAAACAGTAAATGACACATATCAAGTGATGATTAAACCTGGGGAAACAAAGAGTAAATGACACATATCAAGTGATAATTAAACCTGGGTAAACAAAGTATAAATGACACATATCAAGTGATAATTAAACCTGGGGAAACAAACAATAAATGACACATAAAGTGATAATTAAACCTGGGGAAACAAACAATAAATGACACAAAGTGGTAATTAAACCTGGGGAAACAAACAGTAAATGACACATATCAAGTGATGATTAAACCTGGGGAAACAAAGAGTAAATGACACATATCAAATGATAATTAAACCTGGGGAAACAATGAGTAAATGACACATATCAAGTGATAATTAAACCTGGGGAAACAAAGAGTAAATGACACATATCAAGTGATAATTAAACCTGGGGAAACAAAGAGTAAATGACACATATCAAGTGATAATTAAACCTGGGGAAACAAAAAATAAATGACACATAAAGTGATAATTAAACATGGGGAAACAAAGAATAAATGACACATAAAGTGATAATTAAACCTGGGGAAACAAAGAGTAAATGACACATATCAAGTGATAATTAAACCTGGGTAAACAAAGTATAAATGACACATATCAAGTGATAATTAAACCTGGGGAAACAAACAATAAATGACACATAAAGTGATAATTAAACCTGGGGAAACAAACAATAAATGACACAAAGTGGTAATTAAACCTGGGGAAACAAAGAGTAAATGACACATAAAGTGATTATTAAACCTGGGGAAACAAAGAGTAAATGACACATAAAGTGATAATTAAACCTGGGGAAACAAAGAGTAAATGACACATATCAAGTGATAATTAAACCTGGGGAAACAAAGAGTAAATGACACATAAAGTGATAATTAAACCTGGGGAAACAAACAATAAATGACACATAAAGTGGTAATTAAACCTGGGGAAACAAAGAGTAAATGACACATATAAAGTGATAATTAAAGAGCGGCCATTGCCCGCCACTTCAAACGCACTGAGTCCCCCAACACGTGTAGGAACGAGGTTCGAGAGCGAGTCAGCTCGTCCCGTATCATCACACCTGCTCTGCTGCGAAGTGAACACGTGGCAGCTGTTCCCAGCCGGAGTCATTAGCTACAAGGTGGAGCAAACCCTGCGGGAGGCAGACACCTCCACCCATTCTGCACGCGTCCCTTTACCCCGGACTGTATTCTACCACTTCCGGTTAGGCACTGTAACGAGTCTTCGCTGTTGTCCATAGCAACACAGGAAGTCACGCGGAAATGGAAAGCAGGTTATAACGGTAGGTGTGATACGTTATAAAGACATCATATGACTTTGCTAACGACATGTTGGGTGTTATAAAGACGCGTTATGAAGATACGACTTTTCTGTGGTGTTGCGGCTGTAATTGCGTTTAGTTTTTGTTTTTATTATAATCGTTTGTTTCCCCGTGTTGCCTCCGGCTTGGTCGGGCGTCCCTACGGACACAGTTGGCCGTGTCTGGGGGTGGGAAGCCGGAGGTGGGTATGTGTCCTGGTCGCTGCACTAGCGCCTCCTCTGGTCGGTCGGGGCGCCTGTTCGGGGGGTAACAGCATGATCCTCCCACGCGCTGGTGAAACTCCTCACTGTCAGGTGAAAAGAAGCGGCTGGTGACTCCACATGTATCGGAGGAGGTGCTCCTCATCCAGGCTCTGGTCACACTGACCAGATCACAATTAATCTACTGATCAGCAATTAATCTACTGATCTGCAATTAATCTACTGATCACAATTAATCCACTGATCACAATTAATCCACTGATCAAAATTAATCCCCGATCACAATTAATCCACTGATCACAATTAATCTACTGATCTACAATTAATCTACAATTAATTCACTGATCACAATTAATCCACTGACCTACAATTAATCTACTGATCACAATTAATCTACTGATCTGCAATTAATGTTCGGCCACCATAATAACTGGTTCATGTTCTGTTGCTCTACCATGCCATTAACCGCCTCGTGGCTCCAGCGGTGGGGGAAATCCAGATGTGGAGGTGGTGTGTTTGATCCCTGCTGCGACTTCCTCCTCTGGTTTCCGTTCCGAGCGGAGCGCCCCCCCCCCCCCCGCCGCCTCGTGCTCAGCAGCAGCGGCGGCAGCTTCAGCGTGAGACGTGTTTACTCGCTGCTGCCCTTCCTCTGCGTGAGACTGCAAGCTCGGCGTGATGACAGAGAATTATTAATACGTTTACTTTCACTCCCCTTCCTCCTGCACGAGAGCTGCCTGATGGAAGGCAGCCCCCAAATTAACACAGGACAGCGTCTCCTGCAGCAGAACACCAGCGGGACAACGTGGATTTGGGGGAGACTTGGTTCCATGTTGACTCAGACACAGAGGTACAAGACTGGAAAAAAACAAAACACGAGTTTAATGCTTTCCTCTGGTATTTCTATTTTAATATGTGGTGTGTTTCTATATTGAAATAAGAACACCACATAAGAAACTACCCACACATCCATCACCCAAACCGCTTCTCCTGCTCTCAGGGTGGCGGGGTGCTGGAGCCTGTCCCAGCAGCCACCGGGCGGCAGGCGGGGAGACCCCCTGGACAGGCCACCACAGGGCCTCATGCGACCCCCTATCATGTCACCGTAGTTCAGGTACATGTATGGGTATCTTAGTTCGCTACTGTCCCTTTAAGAGACCGGGAGCTACGTCAGGCTTGTGGGCGGTACTCTTCTATTAGCGAACCGGCGTCTTCCCGCCATTCTACTTTGGGGCCGGATGTGGTCAGCAGATTCATCCTTCCTAAATCGTCCATCATTGACTGCGTAGCGCCTCCTGTTGGCGAACTCGATGAACTGTGAGCCAGGAAACACATTTATTCAAGTAAGGCTGTTCCAGTAGCCATTCACTCCCTGGATTTATTCCATTAAAACTTCCAGTTAAGGGCCCCAACGAGATATCTCCTTTTGTTTATTATTCTTTATTTGGGTGTTGTGCGCAACAGGGGTATTGCAGCGCTGCAACTTATCACTGTATAATTCATACTTGTATTTTGCATATATATATATATATATTGTAACGTGCATGGATAAGAAGACACGCTGGCCGCTGGCTCGCGGGTCTGACCCTTTAGTCGAGCGGTTAGCGATGTCTCCTGCGGTGCGGGCGATACATGTTCGCTTCCCGGCCGCGGCAGTTCCTGTGGTTGCGTTGTCCCCCCTCCTTCGGGAAGCGCGTCCCCGCGCTTAAGCATATCAGCTCCTTCACGCCTCAGGGCGCCTACGCTTCCGATGGCCTTACCGTCGCTCCATCCCACTTCTGACACCAATGTAGCGAATTCGGGGGACAACGCAACCACAGGAACTGCCGCGGCCGGGAAGCGAACCTGTGTCGCCCGCACCACAGGAGGCGTCGCTAACCGCTCGACTAAAGGGTCAGACCCGCGAGCCAGCGGCCAGCGTGTCTTCTTATCCATGCACGTCACAATATGTTACGGCTCACCCACCCCACCCCGCGCCGGCAGCCAATCAGCTCGTCAGGGCCGGGCTTACGTTTGGCGGTCTCCCAGCGCCCGTTGTTAGTTCGTGCCGTAACCTCCCCGCAGCGGT
The DNA here is from genome assembly GCA_022114975.2 of Lampris megalopsis. Taxonomy (NCBI): domain Eukaryota; kingdom Metazoa; phylum Chordata; class Actinopteri; order Lampriformes; family Lampridae; genus Lampris; species Lampris megalopsis. Next base: position 4,210,363 of record JAJHIY020000264.1, on the reverse strand, counting down.
GGCTACTCTTCCCTTACGGCGCTTTTCTCTCCGAGCTCACCCCAGCCCTTGGTTTATGGTTTCCCTTGCAAGGTTTCCCCGTGGAAGTATCCTGCCGTGTTCCCGTTTGGATTACCCGCGAGTTTTTCCCCTTGGACTTCCCGTTTCCTTGTCGCTCATTGCCTTCCTATGTTGACTATTTGTACGCGCAAGGAATAAAGTACGCCAGTTTTCGGCTAACCCCATCTCTGTCTGGTGTCGTGCGCAGACAGATCCAACTGATCAACTCCCACACCCCGCAGCTAGATGCGGCCTCTGCTGCGGTGAGCGATCTTCAGACTCGGGTCCAGCCCCTCCAAGGCTGTGTGGGTAACCTAACGAGCCAGCAGGCGGCGTTGGCGAGCCAACAAGCAGAGATCCTGCGGCAGTTGCAGACCATCACGGCGGCTCTCACCATCCAGCCGCCGGGCGAGCCTGTCCTTGGAGTCGTGGGTAACCCGTTCCCTGGGCCCGCTGCCCCAGTTAACCCTGTGGGGCTCAACACAGTTCCCCGGGAGCCCTGCCTCTACAGCCCACGACCATTTGATGGCGATTTAGACCTGTGCCACGTTCATCATGCAGTGTGAGCTGGTCTTCCTGCACGAACCCAGCATGTTCACGTCTGATGCTGCCTGTGTCGCTTACGTGACCAACCTGCTCACAGGCCGAGCAGCTCAGCGGGCCACGGCTTCCTGGTCCATGAAGCCCAGTTTCTGCCTCACCTACGAGGCCTTTGAGGCGGAACTACGGAAGGTTTTCCACCATCCAGTCGGTGGCCAGGACCCTGGTGCTCGGCTGAGCAGTATCCAGCAGGGCAGTGGCACATACTACTCCGTGGAGTTCAGGCTGGCCGCAGCTGAGAGAGGCTGGAACGACCAGTCACTTAGGGTCACCTTCCAGAGAGGTCCCAGCGAGGCTGTCAAGGACCAGCTAGCTACCCGGGAGGAGCCCACCTCCCACAATGACCTGATCAAGCTCGCCATCCGCATCGACGACGGGGTACGAGCGAGCCCTGCGTGGATCCCCGTCCTTTCCCCAGTCGTCCAGCACTCGACAGGACCCCTACTCCTGCTCGTCCTACTTTCCCTGTGGCCGTTTCTCCCCCCGCGCCCCAGACCACGACGGGGGAGGAACCTATGCAGCTCGGGCGCACGCGCCTTAGTCCGGCCGAACGGGAGGCCTGGTTCAAGGCGGGTTAATGCCTCTACTGTGGTCTGAAGGGACATCTGATCAGCGGTTGTCCCACTCGGCCAAAAGACTAGGCTCACTGGGGCCCCGAGAGATCCTAGGGAGCCGCCTTTCCTGTTGCCGCCGTCCTGCCCCACAGAACCATCTGGTTAGCGTTACCCTGGCCTGACCAGCGGCTCACGGTGGGTGCACTCCTCGACTCGGGGGCTGATGTGTGCTGTCCAGGCTAACACCCCGCTAGAGACGCTGGAGAAAACCATGAAGGCCTTCGCGCTGGACGAGCGCTGCCTGGCCAGCGTCACCCAACGCACCGACCCTGTCTCTTTCACCATAGCAGGGAACCATGTGGAGACTTCGGTTCTACATCATCCAGTCCCCGTTAGTTCCTGTGATCCTAGGGCACCCCTGGTTCGTGCAGCATGAGCCACACATCGCCTGGGCCTCCGGTACCATCATGGAGTGGAGCTCCTCCTCCTGTCATGCCCAATGTCCCCAGGCTGCTCCCGGCCCATCCCCCCGACGTGCCCTTAGTGCCCCGCCTCCCGACCTCTGTTCCCCCTGAGTACCATGGGCTAGGTGAGGTTTTCAGAAAGACCCGGGCCAAATCTCTTCCTCCTCATCGGCCTTATGAATGTGCTATCGACCTCCACTCTGGGGCACCCCTTCCCATTAGTCGTCTGTACAGTCTGACCATCCCCGAGAAGGCTGCGATGGACGCGTACATCTCCGAGTCCTTGGCAGAGGGGCTCATTCGGCCCTCGTCCTCCCAGGGGGCGGCGGGATTCTTTTTCGTGAAGAAGGACCGGGGCCTCCGACCCTGCATTGACTATCGCCAACTCAATAAGATAACCGTCAAGAACAAGTACCCCCTTCAGCCCCTCACCCAGGCTACAGTCTTCACTAAGCTGGACCTACGGTGTGCCTATCATCTGTTCCGGATCCGGAAGGGGGACGAGTGGAAGACTGCCTTTAAGACGCCCCGGGGTCATTATGAGTACCTGGTCATGCCGTGCGGCCTCACCAACGCCCCGGCGGTATTCCAGGCTCTCATGAATGACATTCTCCGCGACATGCTCGACGAGTTTGTGGTGGTCTACCTCGATGACATCATCTTCTCCAGGACCCTCGACGAACATGTCCAGCATGTCCGCCCGGTACTCGAACGTCTCCTCTGGAACCGGCTCTTTGTCAAGGCAAAGAAGTGCCGGTTCCATTTCCCTTCCGTTGACTACCTGGGCTTCGTCGTTGAGAGGGGACAGACTCGGGCCGACCCCCGCAAGATCCAGGCTGTGGTGGACTGGCCCGATCCTACAAGGAATTACAGAGCTTCCTCGGGTTTGCCGTTCATCTGGTCCCCGGCTGCCCGCTCTGCGTTCCAGTCCCTCAAGGAGAGGTTCACCAGCGCGCCGGTCCTGCTCAACCCAGACCCCAAGAGGCAGTTCATCGTGGAGGTGGACGCTTCGGACACCGGGTTGGAGGCGGTCCTCTCGCAGCGGTCAGCGTCTGACCAGAAGGTCCATCCATGCGCCTTCTCTCACCGGTTCCTCCCCGCCGGGGAGAACTACGATGTCGGGAGCTGCTGGCAGTGGTGGCTGCTCCGGAGGAGTGGCGCCACTGGCTGGAGGGGGCGGAACAGCCGTTCAACATCTGGACTGATCCTAAGAACTTGACGTTCATCCGAGCAACCAAGCGCCTCAATGGTCTGCCGGCACGGTGGGCCAGCTTCCTCACTCGGTTCGACTTCCCGCTGACTTATCGCCCCGGGTCCCGCAACACGAAAGCAGACTTCCTGTCCCGACAACACCTGAGGAGGGAGCCAGCTACAGAGGAGCCGACTCCCATACTTTGAGGGCAGAGTGGTTGGCGTGGTTACCTGTGGCATTGAGACCGTGGTCAGGCAGGCATTGCGCTCCCATCCTGCCCCGAGCCACGTGCCTCCACGCGGCCTGTTCGTCTCGGACTCAGTCCGGTCCCGGGTTCTTCAGTGGGGCCATGCCAGTCAGTTTGCTTGCCACCCGGGTGTCCACCGCACCTTCACGGCTCGGCGTTTCTGGTCGCCCACCATGAGGAACGACGTCAGGGACTTCGTAAAGGCCTGCTCTGTCTGTACTCGCAGCAAGGCCTCTCACCAGGCACCCGCGGGTCTGCTGCAGCCCCTCCCAACTCCAAGCCGGCGCTGGTCCCATGTGGTGTTGGATTTTGTCTCCGGACTGCCTCCTTCCCAGGGTAACACTGATCCTGACAGTGGTGGACAGCTTCTGTAAGAGTGCACCTGGTGGCCCTCCCCAAACTCCCGTCGGCCCTCCTGACGGGCCACGTGTTCCGTCTCCACAGCCTTCCCCTGGACGTCGTCTCGGACGAAGGGCCCCAGTTCGTCTCCCAGGTATGCCGGGCCTTTAAGGGGTTGGGTGCCTCTGTTAGTCTCTCCTCTGGATATCACCTACAGACGAACGGGCAGACGGAGAGAATGAACCAGAGCGTGGAGTCTGCCCTCTGGTGCGTGGCCGCCAAGAAGCCCAGCTCCTCCCCGAGTATGCCATCAACTCCCTGGTCAGCTCTGCCACCGGCCTCTCACCTTTTGGAGGTGTTCCTGAGCTACCAGCCGCCGCTTTGCTGCACAGGAGTCGGAAGTGGCAGTTCCCTCCGTGCAGGCCCATCTGAACCGGTGTCGTCGCGTCTGGGAGGTGACCAGAGCTGCTCTGCTCCGGGCAGCTGAGCGCGCCAGTCGGGGAGCCAACCGACGCCAGTCCCCAGCGCCCAAGTACCAACCAGGCCAAAGGGTGGGGCTGTCCTCCAAGGACCTCCCGCTTCAGTCCACCGCGAAGAAGCTGAACCCCCGGTTTGTCGGGCCCTTTGAGATCACGAAGGTTCTCTGCCCCGCGGCGGTGAGTCTGAAGCTTCCGGCTTCCTTGAAGATCCATCCCGTTTTTCATGCGTCTCGGGTTAAGCCCGTCTCCCACAGTCCTCTGATGCCTCCGGCCCCAGCTCCGCCTCCCCTTGATATCGTGAATGGGCACCCCCATTGGAAGGTCTGCTTCCTGCTGGACGTCCGGCGCCGAGGACGGTGGGTTCCATTATTTAGTGGACTGGGAAGGCTACGGTCCGGAGGAACGTAGCTGGGTCTCCCGCCAGCTCATCCTGGACCGCTCACTGAGTTCCATCATTCCCATCCCGACAAGCCGGGCAAGTCGCCTAGTGGCTCCCGTGGAGGGGGGGGGGTACTGTTACGGCTCGCTCACCCCGCGCCGGCAGCCAATCAGCTCGTCAGGGCCGGGCTTAAGTTTGGTGGTCTCCCATCGCTAGTTCGTGCCGTAACCTCCTCGCAGTAGTGGCTACTCTTCCCTTACGGTGCTTTTCTCTCCGAGCTCACCCCAGCCCTTGGTTTATGGTTTCCCTTGCAAAGTTTCTCCGTGGAAGTATCCTGCCGTGTTCCCGTTTTGGATGACCCGCGAGTTTTTTTTTTCCCCCTTGGACTTCCCGTTTTCTTGTCGCTCATTGCCCTGGTGTGTTTGACTGTTGTACGAGCAAGTAATAAAGTACGCCAGTTTCGGCTAACCCCATCTGTCTGGTGTCGTGCGCTTGGGGTCTTCCACAAACCCTAACAGTACGAACTGACCATGACGACCCCAGCCGACACAGAGCGTACCGACCAGTCCGGTTCAAGCGGCTCTCAGACAGATCCAATTGATCAACTCCCACACCCAGCAGCTAGAGGCGGCCTCTGCTGCGGTGAGGGATCTTCAGACTCGGGTCCAACCCCTCCAGGCCTGTGTGGGTAACCTAACGAGCCAGCAGGCGGAGAAGTGGCGGTTCCATTCCCCTTCCGTTGACTACCTGGGCTTCGTCGTTGAGAGGGGACAGACTCGGGCCGACCCCCGCAAGATCCAGGCTGTGGTGGACTGGCCCGATCCCACATCACGGAAGGAATTACAGAGCTTCCTCGGGTTTGCGAACTTCTACAGGAGGTTCATCCGGAACTACAGTCGCGTGGCAGAACCTCTCACCAGGCTGACCTCCCCCTCCCAGCCGTTCATCTGGTCCCCGGCTGCCCGCTCTGCGTTCCAGTCCCTCACGGAAAGGTTCACAAGTGCCCCGGTCGTGCTCCACCCAGACCCCAAGAGGCAGTTGATCGTGGAGGTGGACGCGTCGGACACCGGCTTGGGGGCTGTCCTCTGCCAGCAGGTCCATCCATGCGCCTTTTCTCGCCGGTTCCTCCCCGCCGAGGAGAACTACGATGTCGGGAACCGGGGCTGCAGGGGGCGGAACAGCCGTTCACCATCTGGACTGATCATAAGAACTTGACGTTCGTCCGAGCAACCAAGCGCCTCAATGGTCGGCAGGCACGGTGGGCCAGCTTCCTCAGTCGGTTTGACTTCACGCCGACTTATCGCCCCGGGTCCCGCAACACGAAGGCAGACTCCCTGTCCCTACAACAGCCGAGGAGGGAGCCAGCTACAGAGGAGCCGGCTCCCATCCTTCCTGAGGCCAGGGTGGTTTGCGTGGTTACCTGGGGCATCCAGACCGTGGTCAGGCAGGCGTTGCGCTTCCATCCTGCTCCGAGCCACGTGCCTCCACGCGGCCTGTTCGTCCCGGACTCAGTCCGGTCCCGGGTTCTTCAGTGGGGCCATGGAAGTCAGTTTGCTTGCCACCCGGGTGTCCACCGCACCTTCACGGCTCGGCGTTTCAGGTGGCCCACCATGAGGAACGACGTCAGGGACTTCGTAAAGGCCTGCTCCGTCTGTACTCGCAGCAAGGCCTCTCACCAGGCACCCGCGGGTCTGCTGCAGCCCCTCCCAACTCCAAGCCGGCGCTGGTCCCATGTGGCGTTGGATTTTGTCTCCGGACTGTCTCCTTCCCAGGGTAACACTGATCCTGACAGTGGTGGACAGCTTCTGTAAGAGTGCACCTGGTGGCCCTCCCCAAACTCCCATCGGCTTCTGAGACGGCGGACCTCCTGACGAGTCACATCTTCCGTCTCCACGGCCTTCCCCTGGACGTCGTCTCGGACCGAGGGCCCCAGTTAGTCTCCCAGGTATGGCGGGCCTTTTGTAAGGGGTTGGGTGCCTCTGTTAGTCTCTCCTCTGGCTAACAGGCAGACGGAGAGGATGAACCAGAGCGTGGAGTCTGCCCTCCGGTGCGTGGCCGCCAAGAAGCCCAGCTCCTGGAGCCGGTTCCTCCCCTGGGTCGAGTATGCCATCAACTCCCTGGTCAGCTCTGCCACCGGCCTCTCACCTTTTGAGGTGTCCCTGGGCTACCAGCCGCCTCTCTTTGCTGCGCAGGAGTCGGAAGTGGCAGTTCCCTCCGTGCAGGCCCATCTGAACCGGTGTCGTCGCGTCTGGGAGGTGACCAGAGCTGCTCTGCTCCGGGCAGCTGAGCGCGCCAGTCGGGGAGCCAACCGACGCCAGTCCCCAAGTACCAACCAGGCCAAAGGGTGTGGCTGTCCTCCAAGGACCTCCCGCTTCAGTCCACCGCGAAGAAGCTGAACCCCCGGTTTGTCGGGCCCTTTGAGATCACGAAGGTTCTCGGCCCCGCGGCGGTGAATCTGAAGCTTCCGGCTTCCTTGAAGATCCATCCTGTTTTTCATGTGTCTCGGGTTAAGCCCGTCTCCCACAGTCCTCTGATGCCTCCGCCCCAGGCTCCGCCTCCCCTTGAGATCGTGGATGGGCACCCCCAGTGGAAGGTCCGCCGGCTGCTGGACGGGGGTTCCAGTATTTGGTGGACTGGGAGGGCTACGGTCCGGAGGAACGTTGCTGGGTCTCCCGCCAGCCCATCCTGGACTGCTTACTGAGTTCCATCATTCCCATCCCGACAAACCGGGCAAGTCGCCTGGTGGCTCCCGTGGAGTGGGGGGGGGTGTACTGTTACGGCTCGCCCACCCCGCGCCGGCAGCCAAACAGCTCGTCAGGGCCGGGCTTACGTTTGGCGGTCTCCCAGCGCCCGTTGTTAGTTCGTGCCGTAACCTTCCCGCAGTAACGGCTACTCTCCCCTTACGGTGCTTTCCTCTCCGAGCTCACCCCAGCCCTTGGTCTATGGTTTCCCTTGCAAAGTTCCCCCGTGGGAGTATCCTGCCGTGTTCCCAGTTTGGATTACCCGCGAGTTTTTTTCCCTCGGACTTCCCGTTTTCTTGTCGCTCATTGCCTTGTTGTGTTAGACTATTTGTACAAGGAATCAAGTACGCCAGTTTCGGCTAACCCCATCTCTGTCTGGTGTCGTGCGCTTGGGGTCTTCCACAAACCCTAACACTTCTTGTGCCTCGTCCAGATTATTCACACAGTCGACTCATGCTATACCTGACCTGGAGGTACAATTCTGTCCTTATTAAAGAAGGGTTACAATCACCTCACATTTTATATCATGCATAAATTTTTATCATTTATTTTATATTGTATTCTCTTGTCCTGCCATGCCTCATTTCTACCACCCGCGTGGCTATTGGCCAAGCTGCGTGCAGCACCGCGCCCACACAAGAGACAGAGAGAGAAGTACTGCCCCCTTCTGTCGCCTCAGACACCTTGGGCACATGGCGGCCTAGTGGTTAGCCCTCTTGCCTCACAACAAGAAGGTCCTGGGTTCGAACACAGTGAATTTCGTTGCACCTACGTACAAATGACAAAGTGTATTCTGTTATGTTCTTCTACTAATAACAAAGGCATCCGAGTGATTTTTGACCCCTAAGCCCCGCCCCTGACCAGTCAGAAGCCCTAAGCCCCACTCCTGACGAATTAAAAGCAAGTACTGCCCTAGGTCACGCCCCCTGACCAATCAAATGCAAGCTAAGCCCCCTGATTGATTTATGACATCCCCCTCCGCATCCACCCTTGTATGTCTGTCGTCTTGTTATTGTAAAGCCACTTGGTGTTAGCAAAGCGCTATATAATATTATACCCACGTCCCGCCCCCTTAATAATTAAACGTAAGCTACGCCCCTAAGCCCTGCCCCCGCCCCACATGCATGTGCACGAGGACGCACGTGCATGCGTGCCAGTAGCTAATTAGCATTGAAAGTTCCACACACTCACCTACTACCTGGAAGGAGCAACAGACCAGCGAGTGGAGCTCGTGACATGTCCGTTGCCCTCCGGTTGACGAGTAAAGCGGGACTGCTGTTAGAGACAACCGCCGCCGTAGCGCAAGCTTAACTTATTCCTCCTCCAACACTCATTTCATCATACGTCACTCATTACATCTGGAAACCATGTTATTATTCTAAGCTACAGTTAATTTGCATATTGTGTAAAACGAAGAGACATACCGAGGTCCTGCCGAGATACGGATTTAAATGTGTGTGATACTTTTTAAATTAGGACCCTGGTGTAAGGGCCTCGCGCGCGCGCACCCCCCATTTCCACTGTTCAGACGTCAGAGTGAGACCATCAGGGGTCTCGTGTCCGCCCCATCATAATTATTGCTTAAATAACGAAGACAGGATGACCTCATTTACTTAACGCATCAATTTCTCAGGATGGATGAAGAATGGCAGGGAACGCGCCCGCCCATACCGCCATCACCTGACGTCATCATTGTGAGTCAACTACCTGTGTTGAGCAGCCCGCCGCGTGATCATACCCACTCTCTCTGCGCTCTTCTCAGTTCACAGATGCAGGGGTGGAGGAGCAGCATCTGCCCCCAGCTCCTACCACACAGGAGCGGGGAGGAATCCCAGCAATGTTCCCTTCAACCTCTGCAGCAGGGGGGGGGGGGAGAGAGGGAGGGCGAGAGAGTTAAATTCTTGCTCTATGCAGATGACCTGGTGCTGCTGTCACCCACAGAACAGGGTCTACGGCAGCATCTGGATCTGCTAGAGATACTGTCAGACCTGGGCCCTGGCAGTAAACTTAAAAAAGACAGAACGTATGATCTTCCAGAAGAAGCCCTGGTGTCAGGAAAGTAGACTCCTATTTACTCTAGGTAACACCGCCCTAGACTAGAGCCCACATTAAACTACGATGACCTGGGACCGAGGGTCAGTGGGACCGGGAAGCTTTGGTCTGGCAGTGAATGCACTTCAAGAGAAAGCCTGAAGAGCTTCCCATGCAATAAAAAGAACATTCTATAAAACAGACATCCCAATGAAAATCTGGTCCCAAGTCTAACAGTGTCCTCCTGCAGAATATGGAAGTGAAGTATGGGGTCCACTCAGTCAGCCAGACTACACTAGATGGGACAACCATCCAATAGAAGGGCAGGGCAGAATCAGGCCGTTTGCCATTGATAATATCAAACCAGAGCACTTACATTCTGGAGGCACCTTAAACCAAATCCCCACCCCACACACACACACTGCAGTTTAAAGCAGTCCAAATCCAAGAGCTAAGAAAGAGTCCCCCCAGTCAGCTGGTTGTGAAACCGACCCCATAACCACTGACACAGGTGAGTTTCAGACTAGCACTGTTAACCTGCCACAGACTAGAGGAAACCACATCACACAATGCATCAACTCATGTGTGCAACACTGGGACGCAGAAACCAAATGAGAATGTTATGGGGCCCCGAGAAGAGAACACAAACTGGCTGACTGTCTGTCCACTGTCAGAGACAGTCAGCACAGACACATCCTGACCATGTACAGGCTCACTGACCACAGTCTAGCTACTGACACACAAAACATCTTGGCTACCAAAAGAGCAAAGTATGTGGTCACTGGGCAGCAGGTGGGGAGCCACCCTGGACAGGCTGCACAAACCAATGGCAGTAAGGGGGCACTCACTGCAGTTTGGACTAGCATCAAACTCTGCAAAGCCATCAAAACAGCTTATGTGACAGTCGATGGTCTCTTTTCCGGTACATCAACCCATTTCTTACAGGCAAACAGGGGGCTCCGGGTTCCCCCGAGTCCGCTAGAGATGAGGCAAGTCAGCATCAATGCATTCAAGACTACCCCCGTCAACAGGGCATTCAATTAAACCCAGAGCGCACTACCCCAATCTGGCCAAAAGACAGCTCTCAAACCCTCTGCTAAACTCTTCATGGGGTAGGTTTACTCAGCGCTCAAACTTGCGGACCACAAGGCTCGTCAACAACGCGCGGGAGTTCTTCCAATACTGCTTCTGTGTTCTGTATGAGGTTTCACTCTCCAGTTCCTCAATGATCGTGGTGCAGTTATGCAGTGGCGTCAGGAGAAAGACTTCCGGATTACCCCTTGAGACGTGAATACTGTACCGAATTCAGAGGGCAGCCGGGAACCGCCGCAGCCAGGACGCGAACCTGGGTCTCCCGTACCACGAGCGACAACGTTAACTAGTGGACTAAACGGCCCGACCCGTTAGCTGAGGGCTAGCGTCTAGTGAGTTTATTCATTGTGAATACACCCCCCCCCCCGGGAAGCGCGTCCCCGCGCTTCAGCATGCACACTCCCTCACGCCACTGGGCGCAGGTCTCGTCTTTTTGCTGGAGCCTTGGGACAGTGGGCGACGAAGTGGCCAGCCTCTCCGCAGTACAAACAGCAGCATTCCCTCTGCCGGCGGATGCGCTCCGCCCTCGTCAGACTGGCCCTGCCGATCTGAATGGGCTCCTCTACTCCCAGCGGGGGGGGGGGGGGGGCGCTGGAAAGCGGCCAGTGGGCCGAGTTGCATAGGCACCGAGCTGGGATCCATGGGCGCCCTGAACCCTCTTCTCCCTCCGCCGCCCCCGGATGCGATTGTCCACTCGGACGGCGAGTCTAATGAGCTCCTCCAGGTCGTCCTGCTGCTCCCTGGCGGCCAGCTCATCCTTAGTGTCCTCCGACAGTCCGTGCTGATAAACGGTGAGGAGGGAGGCAGTGTTCTACTGCCAGCGTGCGGAACTTGACGGAGTAGTCCGCTACCGTCTCCCCTCCCTGTTGTAGGGCGTATAGTCGCTTGGCTGCCTCCTGTCCCGTCACAGGGTGGTGAAAAACTCGGCGCAACTCCTCCATGAAGGTTCGGTAGGACTGGCTGGCGGGCGCACGTTGCTCCCACAAAGCAGTGGCCCATGCCAGGGGAGGGCCCGACAGGAGCTGTATAATAAACGAGACCTTAGCCGTCTCGTTTACAAAGCTGGAGGGCTGAGCCCCAATGGCTAGCTCACATTGGACCAGGAACTGGCGACAGACCTCGGAAATCCCAGAATACTTCTCTGGGGGGGGGCAGGTTCGGTTCTGGGAGTCGGGATAGAGTGGAAGGCTGGTCAGTAGAGGCGGTCGGGTTGAGGGTCGCCGGCGCTGATGGTGCCGTCTGAGCAGGCTGTCGCTGCGGGGGAGTGGTGGTGAAGCTAGTGATGGCGGCCATCGTCTGCTGCTGTTGAGCCTGGACCTGCTGCAGCTGGGAGTGACCCGCTGCCTGCACCTGAAGCATGGGGCGGATCTCTCCAACCAGGCTGGAGGTGGAGTGGACGCCCACCTTCAGCTCGGTGTGCTTCTTACCCAGAGCTGCACCCTGGGCGGTAACGGCGACGCGCAACTGCTCCAACTCTGCTGGGTCCATGTCTGGTCGAGCCTTGCAGTAACGCCGTGCGTTTGGACCCAATCGCAGAGAAGAGGCAGAGGCAGTTATTCAATACTAAGGCGCTTTACTGGACCCCGGAAGACACACAACAACCAAACACCACTGCCGAACAGGGCAGGCAAAACAGCAAACACGAATTAACATCAAATACTAAAGACGGGAAACACGCTCTCACACAGAGGAGGCAGGCGAGGGTCCGGGAGGCAGGATGAGGGTCCGGGAGGCAGGCGAGGGTCCGGGAGGCAGGCGAGGGTTCGGGAGACACGGGCATCCGCAGACCGACGCTAAGCTTGTCCAAGACTCGACAGCGTCTGTCTGCAAAGCACCCGGTCAAATAGTCCCCAGCACACGTGCGCCTCATCACAGGCCAATCAAGGGCAGGTGCGCCTCATCACAGGCCAATCAAGGGCAGGTGCGCCTCACACTGGCCGACAGGGAGATGTCACTCCTGTTGGCTGCTGACCCTCTGGCCAGTGATCGTATCAGTAATGTCTTTCATTTGTTGATACATATGATGTAATATCTTTCATTTGTTGATACATATGATGCAATATCTTTCATTTGTTGATACATATGATGTAATATCTTTCATTTGTTGATACAGATGATGCAATATCTTTCATTTGTTGATACATATGATGCAATATCTTTCATTTGTTGATACATATGATGTAATGTCTTTCATTTGTTGATACATATGATGCAATATCTTTCATTTGTTGATACATATGATGTAATATCTTTCATTTGTTGATACATATGATGTAATATCTTATATTTGTTGATACATATGATGTAATATCTTATATTTGTTGATACATATGATGTAATGTCTTATATTTGTTGATACATATGATGTAATGTCTTTCATTTGTTGATACATATGATGTAATATCTTTCATTTGTTGATTTTGTTTCACAGGGATGATCATGAACAGGATGAAGAGCCTAGCAGCTCTGCCAAGGCACGGCTACCGTTCTGAATAAAAACAGCTGGTAAGACAGAAGGACTTCCGGTGAAAAAATGTAAATAGTTTTTCTGTTGTCAGATTTTTATTATTTTTTTCCTGATTGCCAAGATTTGGGACAACAATTTCCAAAAGCCAGTAATCTGTTTCATTATTGTTCTGTGTGAGATCTGGGAGAGACCCTTTCTGCTTCGGTTTTACTTTTGTCTTTGTGTTTATAAAACTACGCATGTAGTCACGTGACATCCTAGTCATGTGACATCGCTGCTGCATGCACGTTCCGGAAGCCCACAAAATACAGATGTGTACAGCTTGACTGTGCCTCAAAAGGTCGAGGTTATACAGGCGTCATTACACACGGACACACTGGGAACCAAAACTGCCCCAACTCCCGAGGAAGCAAACCCTCATCTGTCTTTACTTGTCCTCACGCCTCTCCGCCCCAGCAGCGTTCTGAGGCGGACTGGCCCGGGTTACACCCAGATGACAGGAGTGGACGTGAGTGTAGACATGAGTGTAGACATGACTGTAGACATGAGTGTAGACATGACTGTAGACATGAGTGGACATGAGTGGACATGCGTGTAGACATGAGTGACAACATGAGTGGACATGAGTGTAGACATGAGTGTAGACATGAGTGGACATGAGTGGACATGAGTGTAGACATGAGCGACAACATGAGTGGACATGAGTGGACATGAGTGGACATGAGTGGACATGAGTGTAGACATGAGTGTAGACATGAGTGACAACATGAGTGGACATGAGTGGACATGTGTAGACATGAGTGTGGACATGAGTGGACATGAGTGGACATGTGTTGACATAAGTGTAGACATGTTGTATTGCTGCACCGCTGAGATGCACAACTGCTGGTCTGCAATTTAAAACACCAAGACAGACAGCTGGTGATGAGGTTCACAGACACCGAGATGTGACCCGTCACCAACCCACTGTTACCACTCCTGTTCAGACAGACAGACAGACAGATAGACAGACAGACAGACAGACAGACAGACAGACCGACAGACCGACAGACCGATAGATAGACAGACAGACAGACAGACAGACAGACAGACAGACAGACCGACAGACAGATAGATAGACAGACCGACCGACCGACCGACCGACCGACCGACCGACCGACCGACCGACCGACCGACCGACCGACAGACAGACAGACAGACAGACAGACAGACAGACAGACAGACCGACCGACCGACCGACCGACCGACCGACCGACCGACAGACAGACAGACAGACAGACAGACAGACAGACAGACAGACAGACAGATAGATAGATAGATAGATAGATAGATAGATAGATAGATAGATAGATAGATAGATAGATAGATAGATAGATAGATAGATAGATAGATAGATAGATAGATAGATAGATAGATTAAAGTAAAAGTGGTATGGCAGAAGTGGTGGGCGTTATACTCTTTAACATTAAACAGAATGAACGTGTGAATTGATTTATTAAACTAGATACTCCTCCTTGTGGTAATCAGTCAGTAGTTGTGTGTCCATGTGATTTATGGGTGCACACATTTCCAGAAGGCCGACAAAAGTGAATGTGAATCAGTGTGCTCCATCCCCTTCTGTGGTGTGGATGTTCTGCAGAAGGTGCAGCAACATGACGTCATCACAAGAGCTTCAGCAGGGTGCAGAGGCGTGATGAAGGATGACGGTGGTACCAACTCCTCATCGTCGCTCCATCAAGTCCGGTACCTGCAGCGGGAGACGGCCGGACCTGGATTAACCGGCTTCATGAAGCCCGTCATGTTCCACCTCATCGCTTATCACACAAATCAGTTTCCATCAGCCTGCATCACATTTCCTCTTCCTCCATACAGCAACTGCTGCACCTCAGCTAAGCTTGACAAACTTCATTTTTGCAATATTTCATCCTTTTTCTAATTTCTACCATTTCATCCAGGCTTTCTTATGCACACATTCAGGGTGTAGCACAAACCTCTGGGCCCTGTGCATAAGCAGTCTCGGTGGGCCCCTCTCCTCTTCTGTCTCTCACGCATCTTAGTTCTAGCATACTGTTTATTATTTACAGTCACGGTACATTAGTCTATTTAACCTGACCTTAACTGAACATAACTAGCCTGCAGTGACTATGTATAGCAGCTAGCTAGCTAGCTAGCTTATCCTGACCTCAACTGAACATAACTAGCCTGCAGTGATCATGTATAGCAGCTAGCTAGCTAGCTAGCTAATCCTGACCTCAAGTGAACATAACTAGTGTGCAGTGATTAAGAAAATGTATAGCAGCTAGCTAGCTAGCTAGCTTAACCTGACCTTAACTGAACATAACTAGTGTGCAGTGATTAAGAAAATGTATAGCAGCTAGCTAGCTAGCTAGCGTAACCTGACCTTAACTGAACACAACTACTTTGCAGTGATTAAAAAAAAAGTATAGCAGCTACATTTTTTTAGCTGCTACCTCGCTGTGGTAGTAGGAGTTAGCTAGCCACCTTTCCTTTAAAAGCTCCTAGCTCACCTTTCTTTTGAAAGAAATCACTCAACAGTTTCCCTCATCTTGCCTTCTCTCCCTTCCTTTTTTCTTTTCTGTTCTGGAACCCAGGTTTTGCTTTTTCTCTGGGAAAGACATGCCTCTGTGTGTGTGCTTGTATTGGCAGTCACTCACGACAGGACTAGATGAGCGACACTGAGAGATGCTCGTGAGGGGCAGACTAAACCATTTTACACCTTTTGTAAGGGGTGAGAGGGGTCTCAGAGAGGGGTGAGAGGGGCTTCAGAGATGGGTGAGAGGGGTCTCAGAGAGGGGTGACAGGGGCCTCAGAGAGGGGTCTCAGAGAGGGGTCTCAGAGAGGGTGAGAGGGGTCTCAGAGAGGGGTGAGAGGGGCCTCAGAGAGCCTCCATTATTTTCTTTAAGTCCCTCAACCGATGTACTGAGCCAATTTTAACTGAAGTTATGACACTAATTAGTTAGAAATTAACATTTGCAAACCAAAACAAACTTTTAACGCTAGGCTTCCCGAGTGCCCCCCCCTTCTGGGCCCTGGTAGGGCCTCTTCCCCCCCACCACGACGCCCCTGCACATAGTCACAATGCTGATGACAGCAGATGGGTGAAAGCCAGGTAGTGAGATGTGTGGCTGCAGGCAGTGCTGCTGCAGACCTCCAGCAACCTTCACCTGTCATCCGCACTGTGTCTGGTTCTGCTCTCCCCGCCCATCTTCTTCTTCTTCTTCTTCTTTTTTAAATTTCATTTTTTTCCCACCAGCATTCCAGCTGCATCCTGCTGACCAGGAAGCAGCAGCAAACTGACTGAAGAAGACCAACGTCCAACCTGGCGCCTGGTCTGTGGATGTGAGGGCAAGTGCAGCAGACTGAACATCCACCTGTCCTGCCCGCCATCTCAACGGAGCATGGCACGCTGTGTGTGGCTCTGTGTGTGTGTGTGTGTGTGTGTGTGTGTGTGTGTGTGTGTGTGGCTCTGTGTGTGTGTGTGTGTGTGTGTGTGTGTGTGTTATGGCTCTCTGGTGACAGTCAGAGCTGCTGTGATTTCATCCAGAAAGTTATTTTGTCTCCCTGTGGTCTGATCGACCTTGGCTTACCCTGTTTACACTGCAGGTCCTCATTCTCTCACACAGACCGTCTCTCAGCTGCTGTTCACACACACACACACGCACACACACACACACACACACACACACACACGCACACACACATACACACACACACGCACACATACACACACACCACACACACACACACACCACACGCATACACATGCACAAACACATACACACAGACACACACACGCACACACACACACGCACAAACACACACGTACACACACACACACCACGCACACACACGCACGCACACACACACACACACACGCACACACACCACACACACACACATACACACACACCACATGCATACACATGCACAAACACATACACACAGACACACACACGCACACACACACACACACACAAACACACACACACACACAGACACACACGTACACAGCTGTAGAGGCAGTGCGGGCTGGTCAAGCCTGGTGCGGCCTGGTGTGGTCTGGCCTGGTGTGGCCTGTCCTGGTGTGGTCTGGCCTGGTGTGGTCTGGCCTGGTGTGGTCTGGCCTGGTGTGGCCTGTCCTGGTGTGGTCTGGCCTGGTGTGGCCTGTCCTGGTGTGGTCTGGCCTGGTGTGGTCTGGCCTGGTGTGGCCTGTCCTGGTGTGGTCTGGCCTGACCTGGTGTGGCCTGTCCTGGTGTGGTCTGGCCTGGTGTGGTCTGGCCTGGTGAGGCCTGTCCTGGTGTGGCCTGTCCTGGTGTGGTCTGGCCTGGTGTGGTCTGTCCTGGTGTGGTCTGGCCTGGTGTGGAACGGCCTGGTGTGGCCTGTCCTGGTGTGGCCTGTCCTGGTGCGGCCTGTCCTGGTGCGGCCTGGTGTGGTCTGGCCTGGTGTGGTCTGGCCTGGTGTGGCCCGGCCTGGTGTGGTCTGGCCTGGTGGGGCTGCAGTCCAGGCCGCAGGAGACTTGATGCCAAATCACTGGAGACTAAACTGAGCTCTTCCTCCCTGCCAGGCCGCCGGCACCGTCACCACAGCAGCAGAGTCACGGTGAGCTCATTACTGCCATCATCCTGCGGGCGGACCGGCACCTGGTGGTATCCGCGCACGAGGTCCACCGTGGAGAAGATGACCGCCCCCGCCAAGTCCACCGAGTAGTCCTGGGTGTGGGACGGGGTAGCGCTGGGACGGGAATCACCACATGGGCACCAGCCGCCGTTAGCCTTCGTGACCATATGCAGGGGGGAGGCCCACGGACTGTCGGAGCGGCGCACGATGCCGAGGCGCTCCATGTTGGCAAACTCCTCCTTGGCGATGGCGAGCTTGGCTGGGTCGAGGTGCCGTGCCCGGGCGTAGACTGGGGGGGCCCGTGGTGGTGATGTAGTGCTCCACTCCATGCCTGGCGACTGCTGATGAGAAGATGGGCGTTGTGAGGTCCGGAAACTCAGCGAGCAGATGCTGAAATTCATCCCCGGTGGCAATCATGTTGGACAAGCCGATGGGACCCGCCTCCCCCGGCGTGCACGGGTAGGAGCAGGAGACGGCATCCGCCATCACAAAGTCCCAGCTGAACCGCAGACCTCCAAAAACCATCTCCACATACCTCGTGCCATAGGTGCCGTTGGCGGCATCCATAGGGGGGCCGAATCCGCCGGCCCTCGCGTCCACTGGTGTGGCAGGCAGGATGCTCCGCTACGCGCCTGAATCAACTAGCAACCGGAGACGGTGTCCTGGATAAACAGCAGCCTGCCTTCCTGGCCAACGCTCAGGGCTGCTACTGAGCGCCGGCCCGGGCTTTTCCCGCCCTGCTGAAAGGGCGTGGTGCACGGCATTGCTTGGCTTGGCCTCCGCGGCAACTCCCGGAAGCTGCTGGTGGTGGACAACTTGGAGCTGGCCAAGGCAGCACGGACGTGCGAGGGGAGCTGACGGAGGAACAGCTGGCCGAAAAGGAAGGCGGGGTCGCAGGAACCCAGCATGCTCAGCATCTGGTCCATTAGCTCCGATGGCCTGCCGTCTCCCAGGCCTTGCAGTGAAAACCACCAGTCCGCCCGCTCCACCTCTGCTGCCTCAGAAGCCTGCAGCAGGTGTCTCTTGACCGTACCGTCCTTATCCCCGGGCGGCGGGGCTGGCAGCAGGCCCAGTATCTGTGACGCCGTAGATGTTCCGAGTGCCGCCATGACGTAGTGGTACTGGTCTCATCCACGGTCATGTTCCTGATAGCGAACTGGGCTTCGATGTGAGCGATGTTATCGCATCTTATCTCATGTTGTCTTATCTCATGTTATATTCTTATCTGGTTATCTCATGTTATATTCTTATCTCATGTTATCTCATGTTATCTTCTTATCTCATGTTATCATCTTATCTCATGTTATCTTCTTATCTCATGTTATCTCATGTTATCTTATCTCATGCTATCTATTGTTATATTCTTATCTCATGTTATCATCTTATCTCATGTTATCTTCTTATCTCATGTTATCTCATGTTATATTCTTATCTCATGTTATCATCTTATCTCTTGTTATCTTCTTATCTCATGTTATCTCATGTTATATTCTTATCTCATGTTATCATCTTATCTCATGTTATCTTCTTATCTCATGTTATCTCATGTTATATTCTTATCTCATGTTATCATCTTATCTCATGTTATCTTCTTATCTCATGTTATCTTATCTCATGTTATCTCATGTTATATTCTTATCTCGTTATCATCTTATCTCATGTTATCTTATCTCATGTTATCTCATGTTATATTCTTATCTCATGTTATCATCTTATCTCATGTTATCTTCTTATCTCATGTTATCTTCTTATCTCATGTTATCTCACGTTATCTTATCTCATGTTATCTCATCTTATATACTTATCTCATGTTATCTTCTTATCTCATGTTATCTCATGTTATCTTCTTATCTAGTGTTATCATCTTATCTCGTGTTATCTTCTTATCTCATGTTATCTCACGTTATCTTATCTCATGTTATCTCACGTTATCTTATCTCATGTTATCTCATGTTGTATTCTTATCTCATGTTATCTCATGTTATATTCTTATCTCATGTTATCATCTTATCTCATGTTATCTTCTTATTTCATGTTATCTTCTTATCTCATGTTATCTCATGTTATATTCTTATCTCATGTTATCTTCTTATCTCATGTTATCTTATCTCATGTTATCTCATGTTATCTTATCTCATGTTATCTCACGTTATCTTATCTCATGTTATCTCATGTTATATTCTTATCTCATGTTATCATCTTATCTCATGTTATCTTCTTATCTCATGTTATCTCATGTTATCTTCTTATCTCATGTTATCATCTTATCTCGTGTTATCTTCTTATCTCATGTTATCTCACGTTATCTTATCTCATGTTATCTCACGTTATCTTATCTCATGTTATCTCATGTTGTATTCTTATCTCATGTTATCTCATGTTATATTTTTATCTCACTTTATCATCTTATCTCGTGTTATCTTCTTATCTCATGTTATCTTCTTATCTCATGTTATCTCATGTTATTTTCTTGTCTCATGTTATCATCTTATCTCATGTTATCTTCTTATCTCATGTTATCTCACGTTATCTTATCTCATGTTATCTCATGTTATATTCTTATCTCATGTTATCTTATGTTGTATTCTTATCTCATGTTATCATCTTATCTCATGTTATCTTCTTATCTCATGTTATATTCTTATCTCATGTTATCTTATGTTATATTCTTATCTCATGTTATCATCTTATCTCATGTTATCTTCTTATCTCATGTTATCTCATGTTATCTCATGTTATATTCTTATCTCATGTTATCTCATGTTATATTCTTATCTCATGTTATCTCATGTAATCTCATCTTATCTCGTTATCTTGTCTCATCTTATCCCATGTTATCTCATGTTATCTTCTTATGTTATCTCATGTCATCTTATTTTCTCTCGTTATCTCATGTTAACTTATCTTGTCTCATGTGGGCAAATACAGTAAAATGAATGTTGGGATTTGTTTGTAAGTTGTTGAATCTCAGCGTGTTTTAACAAAGATGTGGTCATAACGTACAACCAGCCTCCATCTTTTCTGCTTTCCCCTCTTTTTCCAGAGGCCAGACAGCAAAGTGTGGATGAGACAGAGACGCTCTCTCTCTCTCTGTCTCTCTTTCTCTCCCTCTCTCTCTGTCTGTCTCTCTCTCTCTCTCTCTCTCTCTCTGTCTGTCTCTCTCTCTGTCTCTGTCTCTCTCTCTCTCTCTCTCTCTGTCTCTCTCTCCGTCTCTGTCTCTCTCTGTCTCTGTCTCTCTCTCTCTGTCTCTGTCTCTCTCTGTCTCTCCCTCCCCTGACATCCGTTGCATTTTGCTGTGGCTTTTGTTTTGGGTTTGTTTTATTTCCTTTTTTTAACCGACCCTCCCACAGCACATCCCCAGTGATGCATTATGCCTCTGAGTTCCACATCTCTCTGCCTTTGTACAAACTTTTGCTCGTCTGATGTGTAATAAATCTTTCAGTTGGCTCCAGAGTCGTGTGGAGTGTGCTCTCCTCGTCTGCTTTCAGAGCCACACTGGGCCAAGTATGTCTGAAAAAAGAAAACACGGGAAGCAAGATGGGACGAATATAAAGATAAGAAGGAATAATGAGGTGATTAGGTCTTTTTTCCGGCCCGCTACAGGAAGGATGAACAGTGCTTGTTTAGCACGAGGACCGAGTGGACGCCACTTGGCATCAATGCTAACATTTGCACGTGGCTGACTACACCTGCAGGTGGATCGCTGACTTCCTGTCCGACAAGACGCAGCACGTGAAGCTGGGGAAACAGGTCTCTGACTTCTGGTTCATCAGCACCGGTTCACCTCGAGGCTGTGTCCTTCACCTGTACTCTTCTCCCTGATACAAACAGCTGCACCCCGCACCACCTGCAGTCAAGCTCCTGAAGTTTGCTGACGACACCACCTTCACTGGGCTCATCTGTGGTGGGGACGAGTCTGCCGACAGGTGGACGATGGACCAAAATATCTTGGAGCTCAGTGATGTAAAGACAGTGGAGATGGTTGTGAACTTCAGAAAGAATACCCCCCCCCAAACACCATCACCCTGTGTGGCTCCCCAGTAGACACTGTGGCATCCTTCTGCTTCCTGGGCACCATCATCACACAACACCTCAAGTGGGAGCTGGACATCAGCTCCCTCCCCAAAAAGGCACAGCAGAGGTTGGACGTCCTGTGACAGATGAAGAAGTTCAACCTGCCAAAGCCAATGGTGGTGCATTTTTACACTGCCATCAGTGAGTCCACCCTCACGTCCTCCATCACTGTCTGGTACGGAGCTGCCCCTGCCAAGGACAAGGCCACACTGCAGCGTATCATTGGCTCTGCTGAGAGGGTGACTGGCTACAACCTGCCCTCCCTCCTAGACCCGTACGCCTCCAGGACACTGAGGCAAGCAGGGAAGACGATGGACGACCCTTCCCACACAGGCCATGGTCTCTTCAAAACACTCCCCTCTGGCAACAGGCTGGGGTCTATAAAAACCAGAACCTCCCTACAGCAGTAGGCCATTCTGACAAGCCCCCAGACACCCACGGATCCTGACACTGCCCCCCACCCCCTAACCCCTTTGACCCTCTCTCCACACCATCGCACGACATACACCTGCACACATGCACACACATTCAAATGCACAAACACAGTGCAATATATCTATCTGCCCTAATGTGCCCTCTGCACGTGTTGCATAATGCCCGCAGCACCCTCTAAATACCTCTTGTTCTGATACAGCTTCTCACTCTGTACTTAACTTCTGCTTATTGTTTAAACATTCTCATTTAGCATGGTGTGAAGAGAGTACTTGCCATATGTCCAGTGTTTCCACATTATTGCACCTTATTTCACCTGTTTCATTTATTTTCGTTTTGTCTTGCACATATATTTTAGCCCAGCCACTGAGGATGCACAAGCCAGTGCATCCTTAGTGCCGGTCCCAAGCCCGGACTAATGGGGAGGGTTGCGTCAGGAAGGGCATCCGGCGTAAAATCTCTGCCAAATCAAATATGCGGATCATAAATAAGATTTCCATACCGGATCGGTCGAGGCCCGTTAACTGTTAACCAGCAGGGTGTCAGTGGAAACTATGTTACTGTTGGGCGAAGGAGAAGGAGAGGGGGAAAGCATGTTCAGAGGCAGCTAGAGAGGAGGAAGGGTAGGCATGTGGAGGTGAGAGTTGGAACTTTGAATGTTGGCACTATGACTGGTAAAGGGAGAGAGCTGGCTGACATGATGGAGAGAAGAAAGGTAGGCATACTGTGTGTGCAAGAGACCAGGTGGAAGGGGAGTAAGGCCAGGAGTATCGGAGGTGGGTTCAAACTCTTCTACCATGGTGTGAATGGGAGGAGTAATGGGGTAGGGGTAATTCTGAAGGAAGAGTATGTCAAGAGCGTGCTGGAGGTGAAGAGAGTGTCAGACAGAGTGATGAGTATGAAGCTGGAAATTGAAGGTTTATTGCTGAATGTTATCAGCGCATATGCCCCACAAGTTGGGTGTGAGATGGAAGAGAAAGAAGAATTCTGGAGTGAGTTGGACGACGTGGTGGAGAGGGTACCCAAGGAGGAGAGAGTGGTGATTGGAGCGGACTTCAATGGACATGTTGGTGAAGGGAACAGAGGGGATGAGGA